>PVKS010017114.1:0-42666 GCA_004027875.1 Aplodontia rufa | reverse complement strand
TCTGTTTTTGCTTGCTTGTTTGGATTTTTGCTTTTTGTGTTGTCTTGTTTGATTTGCAGTGCTGGGGATTGAACTCATGACCTTGTGCATGCCAGGCATGCGCTCTGGGCTGAGCCACACCCCTGCCCTTCTTCACTTATTTAGATTTTCTTTGATTTCTTTTATCAGCATTTTGCAATTTTCAACATACAAATCCTCCAGATTTTGTGATGTATCCCCTAAGCACAGCTTTCTTTATTTCCTGATCTGTGTGCGTTTTATTCCCCTTCCCTGCCTTCTTTCATGGCAAGAAGTTCCAGAATTATGTTGAATATGGGGAGAGGGAGTAGCAGCCTGGCCATTTTCTGACCATAAAGAGAAAAGATTCATTCTCTCACCATTGAGTATTATACTGGCTGTAAGTTTTTGAAGATGCCTTTTTCATGTTGTAGAAGTGTTCCTCCACTCCTATTTTTATTTTTTTTCTATTGTGAATGATGTTGAATTTTGTCATTTTTCAGCATCTACTGATACAATCATGTGATTTTTCTTCTTTAGCCTGTGAAGTGTTGGATTATGTTCACTTTATAACACTGAATCAGACTTGCAGCCCTGGCGTTAAACCCCATTTGGTCATGGCATATAATTCCTTTTAAAGGTTGCTAACATGTTGGTGAGGATTTGTGGGACTATATTCATGAGGCAGGCTGGTCTTTTCCTTTTTGAGTATATTTTATTGGTCTGGTTTTTGTGTTAGAGAAATACTAGGTTCATAAAATGAACTAAGATGTCTTCCCTCCTCTTCTACTTTCTGGAAAAGATTGAACAGAATTGGTATTAATTCTTCTCCAAAGGTTTGGTAGAATTCTCCAGTGAAACCATCCAGGGTGAGAGATTTCCTTTTTTGGAAGATTTTAAATTACAAATTCATTTTGCATGAAAGTTCTAGGGCTATTTGGATTATCGGTTTCACTTTGCATATAGTTGTCTGTAGTGTGACCTTATTATCTTTTTTTGGTGCTATCGAACTTGTAGCAACAGCCTCTGTTTCATTCCTACTATTGGTAATTTGTTTCTCTCCCTTCTTATCTGTCTAGGTAGAGGTTTGTGAAAAAAACAAGACAAAAAAACAAAAAACCACCCCCCATAAACACCTTTCTAAGCCTTCCTTTCAGTTGCCCTTCTTTGTTTCCTATTTCGTTGATTTCACTGATGCTTTTATTATTTCTTTCCTTGTGTGTATGATGGGTTTGCTTCCCTCTTCTTTGTCTAGGCTCTGGAGGTGGAACTCAAGATTACTGAGTAAGAAAGAGTCTCCTTACTGGGCTGGAGCAGTGGCTCAGTGGTTACAACACTTGCCTGGCACATGGGAGGACATGGGACGGAACCCCAGCACCACGTACAAAACAAAGTGTCAGAGCAACGAAAGCCACATGAAAAACTAAATAAAATTGATTTTCTCTTAAAAAAGAAAAAGATTTCCCTTACTTATTATTTATTTTTGCAGCACTCAGGATTAAACTCCGGGCCTGTGCAAGCTAGGCTAGGTCCTAACACCTTGCTATACCTGAGACACCCTTTGTTCAAATGCACGTTCCCTCAGCACTTGCCTAGCTCTGCATCACGGATTCCGATATGTTCATTTTCTCTTTAAAAATTTGGTCCAGGGGCTGGAGCGGTGGCTCAGCGGTTTCAGCGCTTGCCTGGCAAGCACGAGGACCCGGGTTCAAACCCCAGCACCACGTACACAACTGAGTGTTGGAGCAACTAAGGCCATGTGAAAAACTAAATAAAGTTGTTTCTCTCTTTCTCTTCAAAAAAAAAAAAAAATTCGGTCCAGTGTATTCTTCTGTTTCCCTTGAGATGTCCTCTTGGACCATGGACTGTTTACAAGTAGGTTGCTCGGTTCCTAAGTATTTAGAGACTTCACTGCCATCTTTCTGTTACTGATCAGTAGTGTGATTCCACTGTGGTCAGAGAACACACCCCGTACGATTGTAACTATGACAAATTTGTTGAGGTCTGTTTTATAGCCCAGGGGATGCTCTATTTTGGTACATGTCCCTTGGGAACTTAAAAGAGTAGACATTCTGCTAGTGGCTGGAGTGTTCTACAAATGTTGATTAGATCCTGTTAGTTGATGGAGCTGCTAAGTTCTTCTGTATCCTTGCTGATTTTCCATCTACTTGCCCTGTCGACTGTTAGGTGAGGAGTGGGTTTCTGTCTGTTTCTCCTTTCCGTTTATCACACACCCTGTGGCTCTGATACCCATGTAGGATTGCTGTCTCCTACTTGGATCGACTCTTTTCTCAGTTCATCATGTCTTTCTCTACTTCTGGTAATTTTATTTGTCCTGAAATTTACTTTAACTGATGGGAATGGAGCTCCTTCTGCTTTGATTGTTTACATAGTATATCTTTTCCCATCTTTTTCGTTTGTCCGCACTGTGAAGTTTGAAGTTTCTTAAAGACAGCATCTAGTTAGGTCATGCTTTTCCATTCACTCTGCCAAGTTGTGTTTAGACCGTTTACGTTTAATGTAATTATCAATAGTTTAGAGCTTATTCTGACATTTTGTGTTTTCTGTTTCTCATTCCTGTTGTGTTTTTTTTGTGTGTGTGTGATTTTATTGTTGTTTTTTGCCGACCGTGAGATTCTTTAACTTTTTTTTTTTAGAATTCCATTTTGATCTCTCTACAGCGCTTTTGAGTGCCTCTCTGTACACCTTTCTTAGCAACTGCTCTAGGAATTACACACGCACACACACACACAATATCACATCCTGTTGTTCTCATTTCACTAGTTTGAGTAGGGAACCTTACTATCCTTTATGACCCCTCACTTTCTTCCGTTTATAATTGTCTTGAATACTTCTAAACATTGAGATACACATCAGCAGACATGAGAGACACTGCTTTCTGTCATTTGATGTGTGCTCTTTGGCTGAAGCAGATGGGTCAGTGCTGAAAGCTGTTTTTCTGATTGCCCCTTTCCTGGTCCTTTAGCTGGAGAAAGTAGTTTTGTTGTGGTGGTTTTGGTTTGGGTTTTCCCTTCTCCACTTTGTGGTCTGTTTGTTCATAAGTTTGTTCTATAAATAATTACATAATATCCAGGGCTTTTAGTTGTACTTCGTGGGAAAAAAGAGGAGAAAATACACTGATTCCATCTTCCTGGAAGCATACTTGGGGGCTGGGAGTGCTGGGAGCTGAACCCAGGGCCTTGTGCATGCTAAGCACACGTTCTACCGCTCAGTTATGCCCCGGCCCCCTGGAGCATTCTTAAAAGCTGGCTCTGGTTCCACTTTCACAAAAGACATTTCCCCCATGAAAAAAGATCAGCAGCCCAGTGCCCTTCAAAATAAATGTAGAACAGATTTGCAGGAGGAAGGAAGATGATCAGCAGGTTTAGTCCATCCCAATCTGCCTGCCCAGAATATTACCCTAGGGGCAAAAAGATAGCTTGGGTTGCTAGAAATTCCTCAAGAAAATAAGATAATATAAATATTGATGATTTCATCCCTTGCCTGAGTCTTTCAGAGGTATTGTTATTCAGTGACATGAATGAGTGAGGATTTTACCTCTGGGAATGCATGTTCTCTATTCATTGTACCCCATGGCTAGTCTGTACCAATCATTATCAAAGTTTACAGTGCAAAAGAAATTCCTGGAGAAGGCTTCTGCAGAAGCCTTCAGGGACTCAATCTGAAAGTCTTGGTGAACAAGGGAAATGCTTAGCCTCTTGGTCTTCATCAGAACTCACTGAGATTTTTAAATGACCACTAGTGAATGAAGGTTCCCCCAACTCCAACACACACGCACATCTTTTCCACAGTTATCAAAGCTCCGAGTCTTCCTCCTCATCCTTCAGTAATCGCACCTCCCTTTCCCAGGCAGAATATGCACCACAAGAGAGCAAAGACCTCAGATTCACACCAAATTTCCACCGATGACCATTTTATGTGACTCAGAAGGAGGCACTCTTTCCCCAAGGCCCTTGACTACCATCTTCCAGGACAGAGTTGAGGTTACTATTCAAAATTAGGTTGGCATTAAGGTCAGTAGTGCCTGCAGGACCTGTAAAATGCACACCCTGCTCAACAGCACAGATCTCGTATCCTCTCTCCCAGGGTTACCGCCTGAGGTCAGCCACTCTGCCTGTGTCCGCATCCATCCTACCAATCCTGCCTTCTGAAAAATCCCCCCACAAGCTACTTGTGGGCATAGGTCAATTTGTCCATGAGCTGATCAACATTAAAAATCCCTGACTCCTTCTCATCAATATTTAAACAGACTGACCTCAGGCAGTAGTCCAGGGAAAGGAAGATACACAAACAAAGATGGAAAACCAGTGATGGTTACTGCTGCCTAGTCAGGTATGTCTCATTCTACCATAGCTACAACCTTGCAAAGCAAAAATAAAGGACACGGGCTGTTAACTGATCTGCTTCATCAAAGGAAATGAAATTAGCAAAAAGTCAAGAAGGGTCTATATCAGATATGGAGAAACTTTCCAAAGACCTGGATCATAGCCCAGACACAAAAACACATCCCTCTCAGTGTCCTGGTGATTGTGACCAAACAAAAAGTTTGTTTGTGATGTTCAAAGATAAACCTGGACCCAACTATGCCATTGGGTTTACTGCTAGCTGTGGGTGGTTGATTCAAGAATCATTATTCATTACGCAGTGTGAACGTGAACGAAGAGAAGAGTCTGCAACCACTGATGCGGAGACTTTTTGGAAACTCTAGGTAAGCTGATTGTGCAGGAAAAATCACTTGCCAGAACAAATCTTTAATACCACCTAGGACTTTGTAAATACATTCTATGATGTTTGCATAATGATGAAACTGCCTAAGGGCACATTTCATTGTCGTTGAACAACACATGCCTGTAACTGAAAACAATTCCACAAGGATTGGAGACAGGGGTGCCTAGCCACTGAGCCACACCCCAGCCTTTATTATTTATTTTTTTAGAAATAGGTTTTCCCAAGTTGCTGAGGCTGGCTTTGAACTTGTGATCCTCCTGCCTCAGCCTCCTGAGCCCCTGGGATAGCAGGCGTGTGCAATGGCTTGGAAGGATTTGTATCTTCATCTGTCTCCATTTGTTCACCATCAGCCTCCATCATTCCTCCACTCAGTGCAAGCAGCCTTCTCCCACTATTCCTCTAAGGGCTAGTTAATGGCAATGTCTGTCTAGCTATGACATTTCTCTGTCTCTGTCTCACTCATTTCTAGCAAAACTGATCTTATTGACTATCCCTCCATAAAGTTCTCTTCCCTGTCCCCTACAATGCCATTTCCTTCTGGTTTTTCTCATAAGGCTGCCTGCTCCTCTTCTTTCTGGACAAGCACTTAATGTTCTATCCTGCCTGTTTCCCAAAAGATAGTCTCTCCAACAAGGAGCCTCTCCCATGCTCCTGCTCCTTCTGAGAGCAGGAATCTAAGACGCGAACCTCCAACTCAGGCTTCTCCACTGGAGAGTTCCACAGGCTTACCTAAATACCTAAAGCCAAACTGCTACCACAAGCCTACTTCTGTTTCCCCTTCCAGTATGACACCCCAATATTCCCCCAGTTATCAGTTCAGAGTCCTGGTGATCACCCCCATTCTGCAGTTCCCCTCCTTCAGTTCATGACCACGCATCTCCCAGTGCTCTCTCCTTCCCTTCCTATCCTTCAGTGTGGTCCTGAATGGGAATGGATGGTGGGGTGAACGGGAGTCAGGATAATGGGCCCCACCTGGAGGTTTGCTAGCAGAGAGTGATCCTTAAGGCTTTTAAAAACACAACTATGGGTTCACCTGTGGCACCAACACCCTATTCTCAGAGGCAGGTGGGGGTGAACACAAATGGGAAGGATCTGGTGCTCATTCCCAGTGCCTGTTACCTGATGCTCCCAGCCAGGACCAATATAAACCCTGGACTAGCAGAGACGGCTCTCACATCCCCCTCTGCATTGTGAGGGTTCTATTTCTTCTTTCCCTTCCCCGATTGTCCATGGATTTTATTCATGAGACAAGAACCCAGAAGAAAATTGGAGCCGAGTTACTGGGTATGGCTGCTAATGTTAAAGCGAGCTATTTTTGGCTTACAAAAATCTGCAGCCAGCCCAAATCCCATTCGCCAGCCGACTGAATCATCATCTTAAGTCTCCCCGATTCAGTCCTAGCTCAAATAACCAAAGTCAAACACGTCTCCCCAAACGTGCTCCGTGCAGCCCTGGCCTTGACCTTAATCCTTCCATCCCATCCACCTCCACGAAACCTGAAAGTCGGTCCATTGTATTCACTGAGTTTTGGTCCACAGCACGCAGTGCGGCCCCAGTAAACACTCAGTTAACGAACGGGAGGTGGAAAGATGACAATAAGGAAAGTGGGGACAGGGAGGTCAGAGCCTGAAGGGTCCTAAGCACCAGCTGCCACACACAACATGGCGGCAATCTCAACCCGCGCTCGACTTCCGTTTCCTGTGCGGATTTACGTCACTTCCTCTCCGGTTGCCTTGGAGCCCTTGAGACGCTAAGAACGCGGGGAGGTCTCTGCTGCCTCAGACTCTTTGTGTTCCTTGTTCTTACCTGTTGTGGAGGGGAGCCGCCACGGTCACGAGGCTCTGTGGCCAGCGGCTTGTCTCGCGTGGAAGGGCATCTAAGGGGGACCGACGAGGACAAGGAGGGATGGAGGTGAGGGTGGTGGCAGAGAGGCACGTCTGTAAGTTTATGATGAAAGCCCACCCGGGCCGTTTGTGGGGCTGTGGTAGTGGCAGATGCAAGGTGTGGACAGAGACAGTAAAGCCTAGTAGCCAGGACTTCATGCCATAATATGTGTGTACGTGGAGGGCCTCGAAACCGAGAACTGTTTTCTTCCCCTTTCAGGTTTTTGTTTGCCATACTGGAGATTGAATCAGGGAGGGCCTCAGGCGTGCTTGGCAAGCCCTCTACCACTGAGCCACATCCCTAACCTTTATTTATTTTGAGACAAAATCTTGCTAAGTTGTTGAGGCTGGCCTTCAACTTGTGATCCTCCTGCCTCAGCCTCCCCAGCCTCTGGGATTACTGGTGTGTTTCTGCACACTGGCCCCTTTTAGCTTTAACCATTAAGCTATCCATCACCAATCTGCTTCTGGTAAACGTTCCTGTCGTTTCTGAGGCCACAACTAGCATGAAAAGCCTGTATTGAGTAGCTCTTCTCACCCTTTTGTTGAAATGGCAGTGAAAATCCAAATCAAATAACACTGTTAAAAGGGCTGAAAGGGCTACAGGAGATCAAAGCCATTGACCTTTATTTTTAAAATGGTCTCTTTCAGTCCCTTGAAAGAGCTTACAGATTTTGACATGTAAATAGTGCCGTGGCACTTGAAAGGAATAGAAAAATTCCCATAGTCGATGGGAACGATGGGAACGATGGTTCCCCAATGACCATCTCCTGACCTGCAGACCTAACGAGCAAAACTACCACCTCCTTCGCCTTGGCATTGGACCGGGCTGTGAAGTTCGCTCTTCCACATTCAGTTTGCTTAGTTGCTTTGTACGGTTTATAACCACATTTGTGTGGGGGGGTAGGCTGACAGGGTGCAGCAGAAGCCCCCAGGTGGCTGAGAATGCGTGGAATCTTCTGGTTTGGTGCGACCTTCACTACTGCTTAAGTTGTGGTGCCGGATGGGGCTTGAAGACTTTTCCAGAGTGCACAGTGTACCTGCACCCAGCACCTGAACGACTCCAAGTCAAGAGTAACAGGCTTGCACAGCTGGTGAGTGCGGCATAGCGAGGGACTCCATTCGACAACAGGAACCCAGCTTTTCTGTTTAATAAAATGCTTTAAACATCAGTTGGTGGTTTTCAGTAATTAGCATATAAATTTCAGTTATCAATTGGTTCATAACAAACAGACTAATTAGGTCCCCCACTCAGTCATTCATCTAAATGAAAAGTTCTGCTGAATTGTATTTGTGGGCATTGATCAAAACTAATGGGAAAAAAAGATTAAGATAAAAATCATGGGATTACATTTTTAATTAGTTTGCTCCCTGAACAATTGCGTGGTGTGACGCGGTGGTTGATGGGCCACTTCTGCCTTCCTGGGAAGATGTGGCCCTGCCACCCAACCTCTGCACAGTGAGCCTTTTACAAAGGCTGACTATGTTATCCAGTTATCCTTCTCTTTATTCCTGCTTAACAGGGAATTGTAAAGGAAGGTAACGTCTGGCGTCTCGTGATCTCTTGACTGGGGACTCATATGAAACAGGGGACGAGGGTTTCAGTCATTTTGTTAATAAACCAGACTTAGCGTGTCTGAAATAGAATGCTGCATTTCCTGCCCTAGTCTCTTCCTGTCTTGGGGTCCTTGTTTCAATGACTGATACCAACGACCCTGGAGCAATCGTGATTCTTTTTCTCATTCTCTGGGGCTCATCCACCAGCAAACGCCATCAGACTTTCTTCCAAAACATATGCTGGATGAGTCCACTCTTCTCACCTTTGCCACCCAAACCCAGGTGCCATCGTCTTTGACTTGGTTAACCGGAGCATCCTCTTAGGTTGGCCTCCCTGCTTCTAAGCCTGTAAACTATTTCCGCCACCCCAGAGCAGCAGCCAAAACATTTGAAAGGTAAGTTGAAGTCTGTTCCTTCTCTCTAGGACTGTCCAGCTTCTTCCTACGCCAGTCACCGTGCCTACAAGGCCCTGCTGGCCTGGACTCTGCCTGGAGCCGCACTGTGATCTGGACGCGCCATCGTTCTCCTTCCAAGCTGACGAGGGTCATCTTCCCATAGGGCCCTGGCATTAGCTAAAATTCCCTTTACTTGGAACCGTCTCCCCCCAGGTATTTACAGGGTGGAACCTCTCTTGTGTAGGTCTAAACTTAAATATCATCTCTTCCAATAGGCCCTTCTTGACCACCTGACTAACGGAGCCTCCTCTGCCAGTGACATCAACTGACTCGGTGTCATTGCAGCTTCAGCAATGTCACCATTGTACCCTTCTTCCTTTGTTAATTGTCTCCCTTCTCCCCTGACCCTAACATGTTGAGCACCATAAAAGTAAAGACCTTGCTTAGTGTGTGTGTGTGTGTGTGTGTGTGCGCGCGCATGCTCCTGGGGCACCCAAGAGTCTCCAGCGACCGCACGGATGCGTGAAGGATGGCTTGCGTGGGCCCCAACGCAGTTACCATCTCACTGCAGGGAGGCTGGGAAAGGTCAGGAGAGGAAAGCTCTGTTGGGTGGGCCCTGAGGCCCAAGGTGTGGACAAGGACACCGTGGAGAGAGTGAGGACAAACACAGGATGGGGGGCGAAGGGACAGTGAAGGGAGATGGGAATGACATGGAACAACTCTAGGGTGCGTTCTAGAAATCTTAAAATCTGCACGAGCCTCCGTGTGCACACATTCCAGTCTCAACATTGGCTTTGAACCTGAGTCTTGCAGAACGCTTTTGCTGGATGGGATATCCAGGGCCTCAGGGTCCCCTCCACCCTGAGGAATAAGAGGCCGCTCTTTAGAAAAGCCGGAAGCCAGGGCTACGTCCCGGTTCGGCATTTGTCTGACGAGCCGTCTATGTTATGCCGTCTAATATTTATACTGACAGCTGGTGGAGGTGTCGGGTGCGGGAGAGGCTGCTGCGGAGCTGCGCGGAAAGGCTCAGCCTCATTCTCTCGCTCAGGCTTGGATTTCAGAGGACGGGGATGAGGGAGGACAAGTCCATTGCTCCCACGGTTTACAAACGCGGGAAGAAGATGAAACGGAGCTTAGATTTTAATCCTTTCATGCATCTTCTTTGCCCGCCATTGATCAGTCAGCTCGGTGGGATTAGTTTCTGTCTTCTGTGCTGCCTTCGGCTGGACCTTTGTTACTCTTTTCCTCTTTGAGGCTCCCCTTGACATTTGTTTTTGAATCGAACGGCAAACTTTGTGCAGCTCCAAGTCAGGGCCCCACGCTGCGTTTGGCTTCGTGTCGCCTCCGATCTGTGACGCTTCCTCATTCTTCCTGTGGCTTCCACAGTCCTGACCCTTTTGAGTGCCGGTCAGTTATTCCGCGGACCGTCCCTCGGTTTGGTTTCCCCTGTTATTCTCATGTGATTATACTGGGGTTTCTAGGCTTCTGCAGGAATTCCACCAGGCAGGTCCTCCTCGGTGTCCTGTTGGGGTTCCTGATGTTAACATTATTACCAGTGATGTTAACTTGATCACTTGGTTAAGGTGACACCCGTTACACATATTTGGGGACAGATGCTGTGAGAGCCCCTTGGTGTCATTTGTGACCAGATTTTCCTTAAACGTGCATGCTGCGAGGGGAGCAGGGGTGGGTCATGAGATCTGTTCACCTGTGCATCCCAAGTACAAGTCAGTACATGCCAACTTTAACTGCTGCAGAGTCAAAGCGCGAAGGAATATTTGCCCCTATAAGAAATGGCTGAGGGCTGGAGCGGTGGCTCAGCAGTTAGGATGCTTGCCTGGTGTGCGGGAGGACGTGGGTTCGAACCCCAGCACCACAGGCACAACAAAGTGTCACAGCAACAAAAGCCACACGAAAAACGAAATAAAACCGATTCTTTCTCTCTTTCCTCTCTCTCACTGTGCCTCTCTCTTAAAAAAGAAAAAAAAAAAAGAAAAGAAAGAAGAAAAAGAAATGGCTGGGGTCACATCCTGATTCTCACACACCACACACACACACACGTTCAAATGGCGCTCTTTCTACCTGTCAGCTCATTCCGCAGGTGTGTAGCATTTTTCAGGTGCCTACGGTGTGCCAGGTACTGTAGCAGGCTCTAGAGACACCTCTGACGCATGCACGACCCTTTGAAGTGGACTTCATTCGCTCTTTGCAGACGAGGACACTGAGGCTCAAGGAAGGAAGCCCACTCAAGCGGCAGCAGTGGGCCTGGAGCCCAGGCCTGTCTTATACACATGTGCTATTTGCACAGCTTGCTCGATGCTAAGGTGCACAGGACAGATGCCGTTGAAGGAGCTCACAGGGCAGCACAGGGGCCAAGAGGCACAGAGGGCTGGGAAGGAGCCCTCACTTGTGGGCATCGCCCTTTATTTTACAGGACCAATTCCTTGTGCCCTGAGGCTTCAGTGAGCCAGGGTGGATTTGCCAGGGTGCCTTTGCTGGGAGGCCTGCTCCGCGGGTTGCTGGCTGTCCCACCCCAGCCACCCTGTGAGCTTGCTCCTGAGGTGGTCCAAGCTCAGGCTCGGCAACGTGCTGAGAGTCCCCAGCTGGTAAATAAATGGCTGACCAGGAGCCTGCACAATTCTGAAGCCCAGGCCCTGTCTTCCGTCCCTGTGCATCTGCGCTCTTCTGTCTGTAGAGAGGGTGACGCTGCCTCGGCCTGGTGGCATTCGCAGTGGTTCATCTGTACCAAGGATCTTCTCCTTAAACCAAAGGACCTCAGTGCAGCCCCTCTGCATTCTTTTTTTCTAACCACCTCTCCCCCACAGTCAATCCATATCAGCAGAAGGAAGACGGAAAGCGATGGTTTGGAGTCTTTTGTGACATGTAAACTGCTATTGTGCAAACAAGCAACTTCCCTGAAGATGGCATATGGCCAATCAGGTCTCCTTGCCCCTGGCTTCTGGTGACAGGCTTTAGTTTCTCATAGTCTCCTGGCTTCACAAATAGTGTTCGATGTGACTGCTAATAGTTTGTGGCCTTCCTGTCTCAGGGCTTTTGTTCAATTGCCTGGAGAAGGCGGGGGACAGACAAGGTCCTTCTCTCTCCTGCCACTTCCATTCAGCAAGTCCCTAGATCCTCCCAGACCATTGTCCTTCCAGGTCTTCATTGGTTTTGAAAATGGAGAAAGTGGGGTAGCTGCGGGGTGGGTGGGAGGAGGCAACTGATTATAACAGGCCATGGATTAAAACAGGGAAGTGAGCTGGCAATCTGGTTGCTCAAAATCACTCATTTGGGGGCTGGAGCAGTGGCTCAGCGGTTACAGCGCTTGCCCAGCATGCGCGAGTACACAGGTTCAAACCCCAGCACCATGTACACAGCTGAGTGTCAGAGCAATGAAAGCCATGTGAAAAACTCAATAAAAATTGATTCTCTCTCTCTCTCTCTCTCTCTCTCTCTCTCTCACTGTCCTTCTCTCTTTATAAAAAACAAAAATCACTCATTTGGTTCCTCCTTGGGTGACCAGGGCCAGCTGAGCCATCCTGAACCAGTTACAGCAGGTCTGCTGGAGGCTGGGAGGAAGCATGACCAAAGAGATGGGATTAGCACAGGTGGAAGAGGAGGAGGATATAAGGGATTGGAGGCTGTTCTTGATTTCTTCAGCTTAATTTAGATTTCCCCAGACCTGATCCCGAGGCAGGGATTCAAGTATACGTAATTGTGGGATGCAGTGCTGGGAAGCATCGGTAGGGAATTGGGAGACTGAGCTGGGAAGGGGGATGGGTCAGCAGAGGATGTGGCTACTGCTGTGGGGACCCCACTGGCGGACCCTGGTAAGTGCTGGTGTAGGGCACGCGGGTCAGAATTACCCAGCATCTCCCTGCTCCCCCCGCCCCAGGGAAGGAGCTGGGGTGTGTGAACACCAACTTCTGGGTGTCGGTGTCTGACAGCTGCTCCCACAAGCTGTGCTGGGCACACAGGAAGAGTGGTTTTCCGTGGCTGGGGAGCAAGTTGCGGGGCAAGGAGATGCTGCAGCTGTGACTGATGTGCTGAGGCCATGGGGTGCGGGCTGGGGACCAGCACCATCTACCATGTCCCCTTCAAACAAAACGATGCACCCACTCCCCCCACCCCAGTGCTCCCCAGGTTGCTAAGCAGCAGCACCATTTCCCGTTCCTCATGCCAAGGGTCTTGGAATGTTCCTTGAGGCTTTGAATTAAAATAATTCTCACCTTCCATTCATCCACCCCCAAATCCTATGAACTCCACCTTCAAAACAAGCCTGGACCCCTCCTCCTGTTTCTCAGTGTCCTCTCTGCGGTCTTTTGCTGGAGTTTAGCAGCAGCTTCTTTGCCCAAATTCTTGTTTATACTCTTTCCTGCCACTGGGTAGCTCATCTTGTGAAAAGGAAATCAGGTCACTCTGTTCCCCAGCTGAAAGCCACCAGTGGCCTCTCATCACTCTTCGAATACGCTGTGACGTCCTTGCTGTGCCCTGACTTCCATGTCCATCAGCTCTCCACGTCTCTACAGCCCCACGGGCTTCCTCGCTGCCCCCTGCACTTCTAACACGGAACGCTTCTCCAGACGCTCACACAGATGAGCTTATTCAGTTTTGTGCTCAAATTTCACCCTAGGGAGGCTTCTTCTCAGTGCCCTGTCTAGAAAAGAGCCTCTGTCTCTGTTCCCTTGGTCCATTTCGTCCATCTTTTCCGTAGCGGTGATGCTGAATGATTTTTGCTTGAGTTCTTATTGGATTGTGGCCTCCTGCGTTGGAACTTTGGCACCGTGGGTGCAAGGACTTTGGGTCTCTGCATCAGCCCAGCTTCTGAAGAGTGTTATCACGAACTTGTGTTTATGGAATAATTGAGTGAACACCGGCTTGCTGCTCCTGCAGGGAGCGCCCATCAGTCAGGACCTTTCAGAGTGGATCGCGGACCTGGCAGACCTCGGCGTGATCATCCCTGGCCAACAAGGAGCCAGCGCTCTTAGCTGAGCCACTTCCAGCAAGTTCTTCCTCACACCCCGGCTCATCTCAGCTTGCTCACTTTCCCTTTCGCTTGTCTCCCTGAGAACACAGGAGGAGCATGGAGCCAGCCATTGTGCTCCTGTCACATGTGATGAGGGGACAGAGTGCAACCTTGCTTTTAGTAACCTGGAATGCAGTCAGGTCATTTCCACTGCTGCGCCAGTGGCTTGACAGTGTCCTCTTTTCCACGCTGCTCAGCTCCCTTGTCCTGTGGATGGCTTTGCATTACATGGCCCACGACCTCACGGATGCCCGGGGCAGGAGGCTTCCTCCATCTCTGCCTCCCAACCCTGAAAACCCTTGGCCCCCCATCCCACCCCTCCTGTGCACAGCATCCTGTGACCCTAAAAGTAGTCAATGGAATCAGTTCTTACTTTTCTGTGTGCTTTCATTTAATCCCTTATAAAAGTAATGCAGGGGGCTGGAGCCGTGGCTCAGTGGTTACGGCGCTTGCCTGGCATGCGGGAGGACACAGGTTCAAACCCCAGCACCACGAACACAATGAAGTGCTGGAGCAATGAAAGCCACATGAAAAGCTAAATAAAATTCTCTCTCTCTCTCTCTCTTTCACTATCCCTCTATCTTAAAAAAAAATAATGCAGGATCTGTTTAGAAACGTCTTAAATTACAGAAAAGTAAAAAAAGAAGAAAAATAATACTACGCCAATACTGCATGTTTCTACCAGCAGAAATAACCACTATTAATATTTTGGAGTGTTTCCTTCTAGTGTTTTCTATGTGTATCTTTACATAGTTTTGCTATGCAGTTTCATGTGTTTTTATGCACTACCATAACATAAGCACAGATTCTCGACATCAGCGCTCCACAAATGCCGTGTGTAAGAGCTGCATGTGGTAACCTCTCACACTGTGGACCGTTCAGCTTGTTTCCTATTTTCTAAGGTCCCTATGTGGCACCTTCACAGCCACAGCTGACCACTTCTTCAGGATAGAGTCCCCGAATTGGAATAACAAGTTCTACAGGATATGGGCTCTTCATACATTTTGTGAGATTTCATTTTGATTTCCGAAATTGTCCGAGTGTGACTTTCATAAAAGAACTCCAGAAGAGCAGATTGCTTTAGAGAATTTCCTTCCAGGCTTGAAAACGTTTCAGACACACAGTATTTTCGCAGCCAGTTGAAATGAGTGCAGAAATCTGCCGAAGCTTGCCTCCTCTTCAGGCCTCTAATAAAACTCAGCCACGGCAGTGTCCAAAGCTTCCTTTGGTAAGCAGCGTCTTTTTGTGTTCTCAAGCACTGTTTTGCTAAGTCTTCCTGGCAGATACTGGGTTTATGCCTAGAATTATGGGTACTGTTCTGCTATGCCTGTTTATGATGTCTTAAGGGTTTAGTTATGTTTTATGATTTTTTTTCATTGCCAAAAGGAAATCTAGATTTCAAGACAACAAAACTTGCTTTTACAAGTCTCTCTGGGTCTTGCCTGAAAGGCCAGGATCACCTTGTACCCTTCTTAGGAGCACCGTGTGGGTGAGGAGTCCCTTCCGCAAGGCCAGCGAGCCAGGGAAGGGCCTTGCCAGAGATGGTCGGTTTCTAAATGGCAGAAACTATGACAGTCATGGACCGGAGGGGTCAGGCTTGTCATGGTATTGAGGAGGGCTAAGGAATACGGGATGGTTGGAAAGTCATATCACACAGTATCATGTGTGCAACAGTACTAAAAAGCATCAGGGCTGGAGCGGTGGCTCAGTGGTTGGAGCACTTGCCTGGCATGCACGAGGACTTGGGTTCAAACCCCAGCACCAAGTGCCTGAGAAACAAAGGCCAGATGGAAAAATAAATAAAAAATTGATTCTCTCTCTCTCTCTCTTTAAAGAATGTAGCCATTGGAATGTGACCTGAAATCATGTCCACACTATTTTGATAATTCTAAGTAGCAAGCCACAGAGAAATACATGGTTTGAGCCCATACTTTCAAAAAAGGCAAAAATGACACTTAAGGGAACCTTGATTACCTACAGGAACTGAAAGAAGACTGTGGAAGGATACACCTGATTGCTGGTAACAGGCCTGCTGAGGAATGTGGGATTGGGGAACAAGGAAATCTTGGCATCATGTGGATCTAGTGTGTCACGGGCTGCAATGAACATGTGTCCCTTTTGTAATAAAAAAGAAGAAAAGGAGGAGAGCTGAACAGTATTCCTGGAGAGGGATGGATCGAGGAGTGAGGGTCGGGGGTGTAGTCCTTATGTAGACCTGGGGCGGAGGTGGGGTTCTCTCTCTACCAAGATGGGGCGTGGGTCAGAGAAAGGCCCAGCCAACCAGGAGAACACAGCTGGCTGGTGTGTCCTTCCCCTGCAGCTGTCAGAAAAATCGAACATGTCGGCCTTCGCTTGAGATACCACACTTGGAAAATCTTTTGGGGGAAGAAAATATGGAATGATCCAGAAAGAGTCAGGAGGCGCTATCCTTCTTTGATAGAGTGAGAAAAGGGGCCCAGAGGGCAGAGAGGAACATACTTTAAAGCCCTGGTATGGGAGACCTCAGAATCAGAGGGGAGGCAGGCCCCAGGCCTTGAACTAGAAACACGCCCTGGCTTTCACTACCCACCTTCCCTGGGGACTGCAGGCCGAGGGGCCGGCCTCTGTCGACGGATGGCTCAGAAGCTACTCAACTTTCAAACATGATTTGCTTTACATCCTATTTGTGAGTTAGGGTGTGTGTATGCCGAGCAGGTGATTTAGAGATGACGAGTCTGCCACAAATATAAAGGGATAATTGAATCTCAAAGTCTATTAAAGACTGTCGTCTCTTGGCTCGAGGACGGCGTTCTATTACAGGAGCCAATGTGGCTCTTGGTTCTTCCCTTTCTTCAAATTTTCCCTCCCCAATCACAAGCTGCAAAACAGCCTCCAAGAAAAGTTTTCAGGACAGCAGAGAGGAGCACCCCGGGGGGGCGGTGGCCTTGCAGGGCATGGGAGCCGCGGCAGGAAGTATGTCACCTTGTGTGAGCCACACTTCACCTGTAGGGTACGATGCTGTGTGCTTGTTGGTTGTCATGAAGATGAGCTGAGGGGCGCTTGGCAGCCTCTTTCTGTAGCAAGAGCCACGATCCACTGTTTTGCTAGAACTTTGTCATTCCCTCTCTGGTCACAAACTTGCTGTATTTCCTTGGGCAAGTTGGTTCTTTTCCACGGTCTCTTATTCCTCACATGCCAACTGAACTCTCCACACTTAATAACTCCAGCGAAGCCCGAAAATGCAACAGAAGTAGATGAAGAGCAACCAGTGTCATCAAAGAGCTGGTCCCCACTCCTCTAGAGAAGGATTATGTCATTTCATAGGGGTGGCTCCCGGGAGGTGGGCCTTTTCTCTCCAAAGCACCTGGAGTCTGCTTTGCGGAGCTGCTAAAACTGGCCCCGCTGTGGTCTGATTTGTCCACACTTTCGAAACGGCCAGGGGCCCTGGCACTGTCGCCGCACACCCCGCCAAATCGAAAGGCTCTTCCTCTACAGCAAACAACAGCGGACCCGAAGCCATCAAGGAAAGGAAAGCAGGCGCGGTGGCCTGCGTCCGGCTCCCCTGCAGCCCCTGGAGGAGATTTTGTGAGCGGAGAAAGGCTCTTCCATCCGAGGCCTGCCAGGCTGGCCTGGGGTCGTGGGCCTGGGTTCCTCTGTTCCTGGTGCAGGGCTGGGTCACTGTCCCTCCGTCTGCTCTCCTTGAGTTGGACGAGGCAGACGGATATGTTTCAACTGCCCTTGACTCTGTTTATAATCACAAACATGAGAGGAAGGGAAGGAGACTGAGTTTATTGGGCTGCTTCTTTGTGGAGCCTAATTTATCTCTCTCAGGCAGCAGTGGGCTGAACAGGTTTCCTTTTTGTTTCCGATGTGGGAAACTGAAATATGAATCTATGTTGATGAGAGAATAAAGGAATTGAAAGAGGCGTAAATCTTATCTCCTCGCAGCCGTGGAAGATCAGCTTCTCATGGAGAAGGGGATTATACTTCTGTAATTAACTGCTCAACAGCTCCCGGCGATGGCTGGAAGCTGAAGACTAGCACCCAGGAAAGTTGGACGAAAGTCCAGAGGGCGGGCGGGGGCTCATCGAGAACAATGGCTCCGTGTCCTTCCCAGTACCCAGCTCTCAGGGTCCACCCAAGAGGGGTTCACTGTCCTCTGGGCTCCCCAGCCCCAGGCCCATTGATGTCCGCAGCAGGGAATGAATCAGAGAGAACGGCGGGGAGGCCAGCTCCTCGCAGGAGCCTTGGAGACCCGAGCCAGGCTCCCCCGCCTCAGCACCCAGGACCCCTTGGGTCTTATTAAAGCTTGTCCAGAGGTGACTGTCACTTGGCAGCTGTGAGATCCACCAGGGGAAGGTGCTTTTCCGTTCACAGCAGGCCGGGGCTCGAGTGCAATTCTTGCAAGGAGGAGAGCAGATCATGAGTGTGGATGCCACCCCGGTGCCAGGCACACGGTGGGTGGTAAATACATGGTGGCCCTGGAACACAGATGGCCCGGGGACACAGCGCTGCTGTAATAGTGAGTGTTTATGAGGCTTTCTGGGTGCCCTTCACACATCTTAGCCCATGAAGGCCCCACAGCATCCCTGTCACACAGGCAGGGGTCTCTCTACCACCCTAATGATGACAGAACAGACGCTGAGTGGCCCGCAGCCTGCTCAAGGTCAGGGGCCCTGTGGAGGGGAGTACCCAGCCCTTGCCCTGACCTGCCACGCTCAGCTCCCACTCCCAGGTGGCCAGGCAGCAACTCTATGCTGTCCCTGCATCCACTGCACCCCAGGTCCTAGATGGAACCCCGGGACTGGCTTCGCTGCTTCCTTCCTGCCCAGCTGCCTCCGGGGGATGCTCCTTTTGAGATGTCTCCAGACTTCCTCCTGGACAGTCAGGCTTCCTGTCAGGCAGGCCCCCAGTGGTGTTCCCAGCTGGGTTCTCCTCCACCATCTCCGTCACTGCCAGGCGAGTGACATGTAACTTCTGCTTCCTGATCCCGCAGGGAGCAGCGATTGTGTCCCACTGCGTGTCAAGTCCACTTCCTATTCCTTTTCTGGCTCTACAGCCCTTCAGCTGACCTGACCTACCCAAGTCCACCTCTTCTCCTGAGCACGGTCGGATCCTATTCCAGCTGGACCTGCCTCAGTCTCCCTAGGGCAGCGTCCCTTGAGGGCCCCTGGATTAGACCTTTGATAAGAGCAGGAGGCCAGTGCAGGTGCTCCCGTAGGAGCGTGGGGCACAGGCGCCATCAGTCCGCAGCTCCCCCACTCTCTGGAAAAGCAGAGAGGCCTGGATTCGAGTTCTGACGCTGCGTCTGGTCCGACCAGCTTGGGACTGCACAGATTACTTCACCTTCTGGTTTCTTTTTTCCTTTGTTCTTTTTTCGTCTTCTTTCTTTCTTTCTTTCTTTCTTTCTTTCTTTTTCTCTTTCTTTTTTTTTTTTAAGAGAGAGAGAGAGATGGAGAGAGAATCAGTTTTATTTAGTTTTTTTGTGTGGCTTTTGTTGCTTTTGAGACTTCGTTGTGTACGTGGTGCTGGGGTTTGAACCCAGGTCCTCAGGCATACCAGGCAAGCACCTTAACCTCTGAGCCACTGCTCCAGCCTCACTTTCTGGCTTCTTTATATGTGAAAGAGACATAATGATACTACCGGTCTCCCAGAATTACTTAAAAGGTGTTTGTGAGCATTAGCCAAAGCACTAAGACACCAAATACAGGACGTGGCACATTGCAGGTGTTCAACAAAAGACTCAGTGTGGCTAAAGCTCGGGTTATGAGACCACAGGGTCTGGCGACTCCCTTGCGTTTCCTTCTGCCTTCCGCTGGGCCCTTCCTCCCCTCCCAGGGCTCACAGCGGGCGCAGGGCTGCGCGACTGCTCCTGGCTGCCGGGATGCTTTTTTGCCTTTTCCTGGTCCAGCTTCATCATCCCGGAGCCACTTGCAAGCTGAGCGCAACAGGGACACGTGTTCCAGGTCTGGTAATGTTTGGGGACAGAGCTGGTGTTTGGGAGCAAGAGCTGAGGTAGAAACAGACGCTGAAAGCAGCTGCTGGCTTCTCTGCAAACCTGGAGTCAGCCCTGTCCTCCGGGCTCTGCTGGCCAGAGGTGGCAACACAGAGAAGCCCTACTCTGGCTGCAAGGTCCTGTTCCTCGGGGAGACGGCCGGCACTCTCAGCCGGGCCCAGAGTGCAGGGGCAGAGGGGGGTGGAGCCAGAAGCCCACTCCTCCCCGGGGCTCCTGGACTTTGAGGACCCTGCAGGTACTTTCTGCCATTTCACATCTTTGGGACTTCGGGTTAATCCCTCAATCTCTCTGGTCACTGTAAGGAAATGCCTGAGATTATCAACTGAAAGGAGGGAAGATTCATTTGGGGCTGACAGTTTCAGAGGTTTCAGCTCACAGTCACTTGGTGCTGTTGCCTCGGCCTCTGGTAAGGGACATCATCAAGGCAGGCAGCCCCGGGTGGAAGAGAGAAGAGAAGGGGAGGGGTAGGAGGGGTCAGGGACCAAGTAGACCCTTCAAAGATGTCCCCGTGACCTGCTTCCTCCCACTGCGTCCCCTCCTGAAGCCTCCGCCCCTCCCAACAGCCCACAACAGACTAAGCCATGGTGGGCTCAGAGCTCCAGGTCCAATCACCTTCCAAGGGCCCCACCTTGAAAATTGCTGCCTTGGGATTCAGGCCTTCAACACATGAGCTGTGGCGGACATTTCAGATCCAGACCATAATAGCCACCGGCGAAGGCAGTTTCTGGCATGTCCCCATGTGCCGTTCCTCATCAGTGTCAAAGTTACCTGCACGGTCTCCTGGGTGGTGCTGAGTTAACAATTCATATTCCCAAGCCCCACCTCAGACTCACTAATCAGGGAGGGAAGGGCCTGGAACCTGCCTTCAAGAGGGCTGGAGCGGTGGCTCAGTGGTTACGGCGCTTGCCTGGCATGTGTGAGGACACGATTTCAAACCCCAGCTCCACGTACACAACGGAGTGTCAGAGCAACAGCAGCCACATGGAAAACTAAATGAAATTGATTCCCTCTCCTTCCCTCTCTCTCTCTCTCTCTCACTGTCCCTCACTCTTAAAAACTTAGGCAGCCAGGGAGCCCCCGGAGAGCCACTGTCTGGTCTCCACCGTTCTCCTAGACAGCAGGGAGGGGCTGAGGAGGGAGACACCCTTGCAGCGCTCACGCACACCCTCGGTTATGCTTTAGACGGGCTCAGAAGCCGGCGCTCTTGGATTTCGGTCTCTTTAGAAGCAGATACCATCCATATTCTAGGATATAAAGAGTGATTCCCCCTTCCCTTACTCCCGCCTCATTTGCTGTCCAAGCTGCCATCCTTCCATCCGTTACCCATCCATCATCCAGCCACTCACCCACCTGTCCATCAATCCACTGTCCACCCATCATCCATCCACCCATCCATCCATCCGTCCACCTGTTGTTCTCCAAGCACCTATCTTCTCTGTGCCTGGTTCTGGCACAGGTTTTGGAGACGGCGTGATGAATAAAGTCTGAGTACTGGCCAGAACTGTCCATCTGGACAACCAGACACACTAACTATCATAGTACCAGGGCATTCACGAAGTGAACAATATCTCAGATTCGCACAGGCGGGGAGAAGGAATCAGAGAAAGCCTCGCAAGATGGCAAATTGCGGGTGGTTGTGAGCTGTGTGGGAATCTTCCAGATGGAGAGGGTAAGGGTGCGGGTGTGTGGGAAAGTGGGTGAGACATGGGAACGAAATCCCTTCACATCCAACAGCAGAGGCCTCTCCCTGGGGCCCACGGAAGCCACATTCTGACATTCATGCCGCTGCCTCTAAAGTCAGTTCTGCTGGAGCAGTGGCGCACACCTGTAATCCTAGCGACTCAGGAGGCCGAGGCAGGAGGATCATAAGTTCAAAGCCAGCCTCAGCAACTTAGCGAGGCCCTAAGCAACTTAGCAAGACCCTGTCTCAAACTAGAAAATGGAAAGGGCTGGGAATGTGGCTCAGTGGTTAGTCCCCTGGGTTCAATCCCTAGTACCAAATAACAAAAAATAAAAATAAACTCAGAGCCATCTCCTGACACTTCTGAATGAAAAGGAAGCTCTCTTTAGTGTGCACCTTGCAGGCGTAGTGGCTGCCTCTTACGTGGTAAAGTTATTTGTCGTGGTTTGGATCTGGAACCCCCCCAAAAGCTCATGTGTTGAAGGTTTGGCCCCCAGTGCAGCAATGTTTAGAGGTGGAGCTTTGGAGAAACGATCGGATCTTGGAGACTCTAACCTCATTGGTGGATTAACCCACTGACCTGTTCATAATCGGATGGCATTGTTGGGGGGCGGTGGGAAATGCAGGAGGTGGGGCCTCCCTGGAGGAAGCAGGTGTCAGAGGCCAGCCCTGGAAGGGAGGCCTTATCTCAGCCGCTCTCGCGTCCTCTCATGCCAGCCTCCAGGAGGCCTAGGCTCTCCTCTGCCACGCCCTTCACCATGATGTTTTCCTCACTCTGTGCCCAAAGCCATGGAGCCAGCTATTATGGACTGGAAACTCGGAAACCTTAAATCAAAATAAATCTCCTGGCTGCCGTTCTCGGGAGTTCTGTCAACCAGCGGAAGGAGGACTGACCTACACCTCACTGTGGAATTAGCAGGCGAACGAGCACCCACGTGGAGAGGCCTGGCGTGCGTCTGCGTGTGAGCTCAGGCTCCCTGCGCAGGCCTCTGAGCCTCGCTGTCCCCGTTCTGACCTGTTGACTGGCTGTTGAGCGCAGCCCTCACCCCGCCTGCGCACCTTGTTAGCAATCGCGTTTCCACCCAAGCGCACCGCTTTCACGGAGGCGGCGGACCTGCTGTGCTCCCACCACCCACAGGACCGCAGTTCCGAAGCGGCCTTGGGCAGGGAGACGGCCAGGCAGAAGCGAGCCCGAAGGTGGCGCTGTGGCTCCGGTCGCCGAGCCGCTCGTGGCCTCCTGTCTTCAGATTTCGGAAAACTGGGCAGGGTGCCTGGCAGGTTCCAGGCCTTCTCGGTGCCCTCCCCGTCCCGCTGACACTGCTTAATTTGCAAGAAGCCGGGGGAGCAACCTTCTTGCGTCTCCCCCTTCTTGCCCCTTCTTGCATTTTCAAAGCTGCTTTCCTTTGGGGCCTTCCCTTTAGGGAAGGAGGAAGGAGGGAGGCAGGAGGAATGGACAGGAGGGGACCTTCTTCTTTCTCTGCGCTTTCCTTTCCTGGGCTCATTGCAGGCTGGGCCTGCAGCCTGGAGGTGGACGTGTATTTGGATCGCAGCCTCCGTGACCCCACTGGGTGGCCCCCACACCTGCGCTGATTGCCCTGATATTTTGAAAGCACACCACATTCCCTGCTGCCTCCTCTCCCTTCCTCAGGGTTTGGTTTTTTTGCTGAGCCATCTAATAAAGAATCCAGGGGGAAAGAATGATGAGGGCGAGAAGCAGGAAAGAACGAAGTACTAACATTTATTAAGTGCCCGCTGGGTGCCAGGCACAGGACTAGAGCAGCGATTTTCATATTTTCAGCCTCATGACCCTTTCCTCTATCCAAAATCACAGGGATGCTGCTCTGGTGGGGTGAGTAGGGCCCTCCCAGCAGCCGGGATGGCACTTCCACAAAACTGGATCTGAAAGCACTGTGCTCATCTAATGAGGGGGGGGGGGCAGTGAGAAGAGAGAAAAAGAAACAATTTTATTTAGTTTTTCATGTGGCTTGCTTTGGTCCAACACTTCATTGATATATGTGGTGCTGGGGTTCGAACCCACATCCTCGTGGAAGTGCCACAACCGCTGAGCCACTGCTCCAGCCCCCCATATATAATTCTTACGGGAAATGGTATCCCCGTTCTTCAAATATAAAGCCAAAGCTCAGGGAAAGGAAGGCTAGGATCACATGATCAGTAAAGGACAGAGCACCAGGCCAGGGACCCAAGCAGGCCTGACCCCAAAGCCCACGCTTCTGCCATTTCTGCTGGGAAGACAGTGGGTGCGTGCTTCCTGAGGGAGGTGGGAAGGGGCTTCAGCTCCTCCACTGCCCAGGGGACAAGGCCAGACACACATGGCACACATGGAACTGTTTGGTGCTTGGAGCTCTGATACAGTGTCTGCAGTGGACCGGGGAGGACGGAGAGCTGTGCGGGAGGGGAATACGGGGAGAGGCTTGGGGGCCACCAGTGGGGTGACCTTTCACCTCAGGCAGAGGTCGGCATCAAATTGTTAGATTCAGGCAGGAGCTTCCTAGGCCCTGATTCCACGTTGTCTTCCAAGACAGCCACGGTTTGGGGCTGTGAAATATGAGCCAGATCTCGGGTCCTATTCTGCCCCTGAAGGAGCAATGGCAGAAGCGAGGCCTTTGAAAGCAGCAACAAAAAGAATTAATTTTTGGCTTGGAATCTGCTGTTTACTCCTCCTCATAAGCAGCAGGGACTGGGAGTCAGGAGTCATCCCTCCTGGCGAGGCCTGATGTCCCTGCATCTCAGCCACCTCCTCTGAAAAATGGCCCAGCAATAACCCCGCATCGCAGGTTCTTCTGTGTGGGCTGGAGCCTGGAGCCTGCGAGGGCCACCGAAGAGGCGGCTCTCTGCCGGCTCCTCAGCTCTGCTCAAAGCCCGTTGGGCAGTTGCAGGTCCTAAATGATGCACACCCCCTGGGCACGCAGAAGATGGGCTGTCACCTCTCGTTACGGCCGCAGGCTGAGATGCTTGCTTTTTCATATGAATTTGGGGGGTGTGACCCTCTGGTCCCCAGTGGTGTGAACTCAGAGTCTCCAAGAGCTCCTGAATTCAACCCTCACAATGGGAAAGTCACTTATGCTAGGTCACTCAGACAGTGGCAGAGCTGGGGCTGGAACCCACCTCTGCTCCCTCCCAGCCCCCTGCTCTGTCTCTGACCCACATGAGAAGGAGCCAAGGAGGAGGGACCTCAGGGATGTGGCCAGGGTCCCCCCGGTCTGTGACTCCTGCATCAGTGAGAAGGATAGAGGGAGGGGCTCTCTGCTCTGTGAACCCCGCCATGCAGGACCTATGTTGGTGGTGGGTGGAGGGGACTGAGACCCCAGTCCTGTCGACACCCCTTAGCAAGGGCAGAGCAGACTGCTCTTCCAGACCAGGGGTGGGGAGATCTGCCCTCATGGAACTGAGTCCCATCCCTGGCCTCACCAGCCGTGTGACCTGGGCAGGGAATTCCTCTCTCTGAGTCTATTTCCTTACCTGAAAACTAAGGAGAATCAAAGCATGCACCCCATTGTTACTGCGATTGTTAAACAAGTCAATATAATAGGAATCAGCAGGATTTGGCATTCACCATGTGCAAGGCTGGGTTCTAAACCCTTGATATGTATTTGTTCATTTAATCATCTTAACTCACAAAGGCTCAGAATGGTTAAGCAAAATTGAAGAGGACAGTGCCAGATTTTTTTTTTGTACCAGGTATTGAATCCAGGGGCATTTAACAACTGAGCCACACCCCCAGACCTTCTTTATTTTTTATTTTGAGACAGGGTCTTGTTAAGGTATTTAGCCCTCACTAAGTTGCTGAGGCTGACTTTGAACTTGCGATCCTCCTGCCTCAGCCTCCCAAGCTGCTGGGATTACAGGCATGTGATATGACAGTGACAAATGTTGGACTGGCCCTGGGATCAGGGCAGCGGGTAACCAGCTGTCCTTAACCACTCTGCTCTTTGACCTCTCGATTTAGGCAGAACTCAGGGCTTGGCCCATCTTCCTTACCCACCCTCCTTCTTTCCCCTACAAGCGGCTTCCAGAAGTAGTGTGCTGTAGTTTCTGACTCCCAGAATCCATCTAGCTTGACAGCTCTGCCTTGAATTGCTTCTCTATTTTGTGGTTGGTTTTGTTTTTTTATTTTTTGTTCCTTAATCAAAAGCAAGACTGAATTGCCTACTCAGGCAAATCTCCTGGTCCCGAGCTCACGGGCCCAGGTGTGCTGCCGGCCCGGGCGAGCCTGCACGCTCAGCTGAGCTCCTGACGCTGGCCAGGGAAGGCCGCGACTGCTCTGCTTCCAATTGCACCTGTGCGTGGCTGAGCCCCCAGCCCACCGCCAGCTTCCTGGGTGCCACCGACTGGTTTGGGAGAAAATACACCTTCTTGTTTGTAGGTTTCTGGCAACGTTTGTCCAAGTCCCTAGTTACTATAGAGACCCCGCAGCACAGCCACAAGCTTTTCTTAGCGCAGAAACTTGTCCCCTCCTATCTCCGCCTGGCCGCAAAGAACACAGGTTCTCAGAAGCTGCAGGAATGGCCCAGCCACTGGGCCTCCCTGAGCCCCTGCACCCGGAGGCTCTGGGTCACTTCCGGACACCTGTAGGCCTCAAGCCCTTGGAGCATAAAACGAGGGCGACGGGAAGCGGGCAGGTGAATCAGAGCAACGGAGAATGTGGACAACGAACTTAAAAGTCCGCGTTTGATTCTTCTTCCAGGGGCCGACAGCGAAGGTGATGTGTCTGGTAGTCTGGCTCCTTTAGTCTTCCGGCCGGAAGGGCCAGGCCAGACTCCCCCATGGATCGGGTCTAAGGCTGGTCCCACGAATGCCCCTCACCTGTGATTCCTGCTCCGATGGTGTGTTCATGTCCTCAGTTGGCAGAGCTCCCAAGCCGACTCTAGTCCCCCTGTCTCAGGTTACTGAACCCCCTCAGATGCCCCCACTTCCCAAAACACCGGGACTCACTCTCCTTTCTCTTCCTCCTACTTCTCATCATGACCTTGCTTCTCACTGTCTTCTACCCAGTAGAAGGGCAGGGACCATCATCACACACTCATCCTGTGGCCGGCCCACAGCTAGCCACTGGAAATGAGAAAGACTCACAGAGACAGACAAGGCAGCACAATTAAAGACACCATGGCAGCCGGGTGTGCACGCCTATAGTCCCAGTGGTGGGGAGGCTGAGGCAGGAGGATCACACATTCGAGGCCAGCCTCAGCAATGTATCGAGGACCTGAGTAACTTGGCAAGACCCTGTCTCAAAATTAAAAATTAAAAAAGGGCTGGGGATGTGGCTCAGTAGTTAAGTGCTGCTGGGTTCAATGTCTAGTACCAAAACAAATAAATAATAAAGACACCACGGAAGGGTGTGCCAAGAGACTGGGCACCTGCCTGCAGATGGGGCAGGGGCAGATCCAGAAAGAACTGCTGGTGCTGATGCCTGGCTTAGCCCTTAAGGGTGATTTTCACAGAAGGGCACAGGGAGGGGAGAAGAGGCCATTCAAGATGGCGGAACAGCACTGGCAAAATTAGGGAGGAGCAGGACAGCGGCCTGAGGCAGGAGCCCCAGGGGTGAGGGAGGTGGCTTGGGCCAGGTGGTGGCAGTCAGGTTTAAGAAGCAGAACTGGCAGGATGGAGTTGGAACCGATGGCTTCGTGGAGGGTGGCTCGCAGAACTGCAGGGTGGTTGGAGGAGCTGGCCCTTTGGGTGTGAGGTGGAAGGTTTGGTGTGGGACACGCTACACGAGGGCCCTAGGGGACACACAGAGGCACACCCACCAGCTCAAGGCTCGCCTGGCCCTGCTCCCAGGCCAGCCCTTCCCACGGGCCTCGCTCAGGCCTCCTCCTAAACCTGCACTCAGGAGGCGGCCTCGGTTAGGCTGACGTTTGAAAAAGTTCCCCGCTGAATCTGCCTGAGCTGGCTTTGGGTGTGTTGGACTTCAAGTGGCACCCAGTAGAGGAAGGACACTGAGGTGGGGTCCTGGGACTGTTGGGAGGGAGAGGTAGCGACAGTCTTTCTCCTCCAGGCCCAAAGACACACTTGCTCAGGCCTGCGAGGCAGCTAGGCCTGGCGCCCGGTCCCCTCCGCGGGCTCTGCCCCCGTCTTCTTCCTTTTTGGTGGGGAACAGGCAGCCAGGTAGACCAGGGTGTGGTTCAGTTCCGCCACTTTCTACCTGTGTACGTTCCTTTAGCAGCCTTGGTCTCCTCGTTCGTGACATGGAGCTGGTCATGGTGCTCACTTCCCAGGCTTGGAACAGGCTTAGTGGAGCAGCCACACGCAAGGCTCCTAGCTCAGTGCCCGGCTCCCAGGAAACACTTAAGGCTGGAAGGGTCCTGGCCATCAGGAATCCTCCCCTCCCCTCTCTCCCCTGCCTCCTTCCCTCCCTTCCGGTACAAATACTTCTGGTACAGGATCACCCTGGGCAGAGGGCCAGTTGGATACAGGAGCCCCAAGAAGAGTCTCCCTGTCTTTCCTCCCTCTGGAGGCTCTTTAGTCTCCCGCGCTGGGTCCCCCCAGGCTGAGGCTTGTATCTCAAACATCTGTCACAGCCCCAGGGTGCCCCATGGCTAGTTGTCTGGCTTGGCCTCCTTCCGCCTTTCCACGACCAATCCGAGGCCTTCACCTGCATCACAAGCTCTCCCCGGCCACAGCACTTCTGAAGCCGATGTCAGAGCAGAGCAAGCCACTTTTGGCAGAATGATTTTCACTTTGTCTGTGCTTCAGTTATGCTGGCTCTCAGCTCTCAATGCGCAGCGAGCTGGTCTTGTTGTGAGTCGCCTGTTCCCTGCCTTGGTCCCGGTTCTCGGGAGAAACAGCCAATAGGATGTGTATATATAGAGAGATTTATTTTAAGGAATCGACTCACACAATCCTGGAGACTGGCAAGTCTGGTGTCTGCGGGGCGGGCTGGGCACTGGAGGCGGGGGAAGAGCCCCCTCCTGCCCCAGTCCAAGGGTCTTAGCTGCAGATTCCCTCCTGCCCAGGGCGGTTGGCGGGCAGAGGACTGGATGAAGCTCATCGTGTTTGGAAGGTGATCTGCTTTACTCAAAGTCCACTGATCTGAATGTTAATCCCATCTAGAAACATCCTCCAGGAAACATCCAGAATGATGTTCGACTGCAAATCTGGACACCATGGCCCAGCCAAGCTGACACATAAAATCGGCCATAGTGAGTTACTGGCCACATACCGTATGAACACCCTGGCCGCAGGGTGCTGCTCCCCCAGGTCCTGTTTCAGGCCACACAGGAGGTCAGGGTGGAAAGGGGCCAGCCTCCAGATGTGATCTCCACCACAGCCAATCCAGGCCTCCTGGCCTGCAGCCAGGCAGGATGGGGCCTGGGAGGGGGATGCTGTCCCGTGGGACCAGAGACAGTGGCTTTCAGGTCTGGCTGTGTACCAGAGCCATCTTAAAATGCGGATCTCCAGGCCCCATCTTCAGGGCACATTCTCTCTGAAGCAGCCCTAGTGTCTTCAGAGGGGCGGTGAGGCCTGTCTTGCTGTGCCTTCCGGCGGCTGGTCCTTGTTCTAGCTAGCTCTTACACCAGAAGGAGTCTACCTAATTACTCATCCACTGGAGAGCCCTCCAGGGCCTGATGACAGTTCTCATTTCCTGCTGCTTCTCTGAAACTGCACAGCCCCCTCCCCAGGCCCCACAAGGGACCCTGCTCAGACTTAAGCTTGGCCCCTGCAAGGCCTAGCAGAGTAATCACCTCCCTCCTTGCGGACAATCCACCCCTATTGATATGGCTGAAGGCTGCGAACCCCACCTTGAGCCCCTGGCCTGCATCCAAGGGCTTCTTCAAACCCTTGTGACTCTAGAGCTTTCTACTCCGTTTCAGAAAACACGAACTGTGGGATGTTCTCCAGGCACCTGAGAGGACAGGGCTCGCTGCCCTTTGCTGGCCACCTCTGAGGCCGAGTCTTGACCCCGATTCCCATGCTTTTTCCGGAAGAAGCCACCATGATGCCACAGAAAGCCCACAGCCTTTGGGGTGGGTTCGGGGTCGAATCCCAGCTCCACCTCTGGGACTTGGGCCACTGAGCCTGGCTCTGCATCCGTGAACAGTAGCTGCGCTGAGACTTGCGCTGGCCCAGGGCTGCGCAGGTGCGTGGGAGGCCCGAGTTCCGTCCCCTCTCGGAACTCCTCTCCCTCCTTCCTTCCACCAAATCAAGCCCCTAATGTCGAAGAGCTGGATTTAGGAAACCGGGGCACCACCAAATCCCGGGGCCATGGGGAGTTGCCCCATGCGGGTGAATGACCTGGGACAGGCCGGGACCAGCGTCTACCGTCCCTCCTCTCGTGGGTCCCTGACCTCCGATCTGAGAAGGGCAGCCCAGTATTTCACACTGATGTCCCTTCCAGCTCTTCCAGTCTGGGCCTCCCATAAGCCTCCTAGTCATTAGGGACCCCAGGCCCTGCAGGGGGCTGGGACTTGAAACTCCTCTAGCAAGCGCCCTGAGCTGAGGCGGGCTCCCGGCCTTCCCCGCCTCCAACAGCCACCCACCTGCTCCTACACTCCTCAGAGGGGCACAGGTCCTCCCCCTTTGACAGCACTGGGACACGCAGAAGAGAGGGAAAGGCCTCTCACTCCAGACACTGTGGGCCAGGAGGGCCGTCAGACGGGTTGACGGTGGCAGCAATGTCTATGCAGAGAGCCCCAGGGCTGCGCAGAGCAGGGACAACACGGCCCGGGTGAGGACTGGAATGGGACGACCAAGGAGCTCAGATGTGAAGGATGGGCCGCGGTTTGCCTGTGGACGAGGCGGGTGGGGCACTGCACCAAGGACACGACGTCAGGCCCGCGGCCTGGACATCCCCACATGGTCCCAGCATGTGACTGGGAGGTGAGTGGAGGCAGGGAGACCCGTGAGGAGATTCCTGGAGGCCACAGGCCATTGGGGGATGCAAAGCCAGGCAGCGAGGATCTCCGCTGCAGACCCTCCGTCCTACCTCCCTCTTCAGCCAATTGGCCAAGCTGTCACTGCAATGGGTTTCTCCAGGAGGGAGACAGAGCCTGTACCCCATCCTCACGTCCTAGGGCTGCCACATCAAAGTACTGTGAACTGGTGGTGTGCGCCACAGGCCTGGAGCCTGGATGTCTGCAATCAAGGTGTCAGCAGAGCCACGCTCCCCCGAGCCTCCAGTTAGGGTCTGTTCTTGCCACTTGTTGGCCCCCAGTGGGGGCTGTAACCCGTGGCACCCCTCAGCAGGCAGCCACCTCGGTCCAGTCCCTGCCTCTGAGTCACTTGGCCTCCTCCCCTGTATCTGTCTGTCTCTTCCTATGAACGTAGCAGTCCTATTGGGTTAGCACCCAGCCTAATCCTCCGGGATGACCTCCTACTGATGATGAGTATGAAGACCCAACTTCCAGATAAGGTCCCCCTCACAGGTGTGGGGGTCAGGACTTCAACCTGTTCTTCTTGGGGTGGGACTCAATTCCACCCGCAACACCAAGTAACCACAATGCACTCTGGGGACTTTAGATGACTGGGGGATGAGAGACAGGAACCCAGAGTGGTGCTCACCAAGCCAGGAAATCCCTGTGGCTTCCTGGAAGAGGTGGCCTTCTACCACACACTAATAGATAGGATTTAGACACGCAGCTACAGAGAGAGGCCTCTGGGGCAGCCGGTGGTGCCTGAGCCCAGTAAGGAGGAAGGAACAGTCACCAGTACTGGGAAAGCTCTCCCATCCCACCCTTTCACCTGCCAACCCACCCCCCAAATCCTGTGCATGCCCAGCTCCCTCCAGGGCCGCCACCCCATCCTGCTCTTGCATCCGGGGGTTGAAGGAAACTGTTTCCTGGCGTCATCTTCACATTCCTATTCATGTCCCAACCTGGGTTTGTTTTTCTTAAGTTGTAGTTAAGAAAAAAAAAAATGATAAACTCTGTATTTATCAAGCAGCAAACCAGTAGGAAATTATAACCTTTTAAAATAAATATGTATCTAATTATAGGAAAGCACAGTTTACGCTTGCAGCACTGTCAGGATTTCCTGGGCTCGCGGAGGGCACAGATGGTCCCCTCCCCGCCCCCATCCCACTGGACTCCAACCGTACAGATCCCATCGCTCCGCAATCGAGGCTGTACCCGATGCCCCAAGCGGGCTGGACAGGACCTGAGGCCCGGTTTTCCTCTTAGAGCCAGGGGCCCAGCCCCTCCATCAGCTCCCAACCACGAAGCCACAACCCCCAGACTGTCTGGCCTGCCCAGCACACAGCTCTGTGGTCAGCAGTTTTTTTATGTATGGAAAATCCCGAAGTCCCCGAGGGAGCCAAAGTGAGCCATCTGGGGGGCGGGGGGCGTGAACGTGAGGGCCCGTCTCAAACCTGGCCCTGTACCAGGCTCCGTACCAGGCACCATACTGGACTCACTGTTTATGCCTGCATCCCTGCATCTTTTGTTTTGTTTTTGGTACCTGGGATTGAACCCAGGGAGCACAACCACTGAGCCTCATCCCCAGCCCGTTTTATTTTTTTTTTTGAGACAGGGTCTTGTTAAATTGCTTAGGGCCTCCCTAAGTTGCTGAGACTGGCCTCGAACTTAGGATCCTCCTGCCTTGGCCTCTGGAGCCACTGGGATTACAGGTGTGCGCCACCGTGCCCAGCTTGCATCCCTTCATCTTTAAGTCCCCACTCATGTGTCCACACGCACCCTGAAGGAGTAAGTAACAGGAGTAAAAACAGGAATAAAGTGCATACTTTACTCGTATTAGAGGTAGATTCACAGCACCCCTTGTTACTCATGGACAAGCCCATCACCACCCGCCAGGCGGCTTCTGGAATTGGTTGAAGCACCCTAGATATGATGTGCCGCTCTTCACCCTGCGCCCTCCCTGGCCTCCTTTAGGTCCGTCACCTGAGGCCTCCCTCCCCCTCTTCTGTGCCCTCCACTCGCTCTCCTGGCTCGCCTGGTCCCGTTTGCTTTTTCCCTAGTGCTTGCCGCTTCGGCTGTACTGGGCGATTACATTTCATCTACTGTTTTCTCTGTTTTCCCACCTAGAAAGCCAGCTCTGTGTGGGTGTCTTGATGGTGTTTGCTCACTGCTATAGCCCCAGCACCTAGCACACAGTAGGTGTTCAAGTAGTATTTGTCCAGTTGAACTAAATCATTGTCTTTGAAGATGGACATGCTGTGTGATGCTGGACCTAGGTGTAACTGCTCTGAGCCTCAGTTTCTACCTCTGTACCCAAGGATCCTCAGGGTATAAGGAAGCAGGGTGCTTAGGGATCTGGAACCGTGGCTGGCACAAGACGCATCTCAGACACCGGCACATAGGTTTTTGAGGATCTGGTATGGGGTAGGAATTCTGTGGCTCAGGGGACCTGAGTTCAGTTCCAGTTCTGCCACTTTCTGGCTCTGTTACCACTTAACTTTCTGAGCCTGTTCCCTGTTGGTAAAATTAGGCTCAAGCAATGTCCACACTCCCCTCTCAGGGAGCCACTGTGAGGTAGTCTGAGGCTGTGTCCATTCAGCAGGGCATGGTGGGCATCCAGGGAACCCTGGCTCCTCCTCTCCCTCCTCCCAGAGGGCTGCAAAAAGCAGGGTATAGGGAGCCTGTGCCGGCCCAGAGGATGGGGCCGGGGTGGTGATGGCCTCTCCTTCCCCTGCCATCCATCACTCCCAGGAGTGCCCCTCACCCAGCCCCTCTGCTCACACTGTCACTAATGCACCCTGCTCACCTCCAAGACGAGACGATGCCCCCCAGGGAACAGAAAGTAGAGGGGTTCCCCAGGAGTGAGGTGGGAGTCCCTGACTTCCAGATGGGTCTGGGAGGAGCTGCTGCGGCTGCCAGTGGGGCAGGGTGGGCCCGGCCTGGGCAGAAGCGGAAGGTGGGTAGCCATGGCAACCTCTCCCAATACCGCAGCATGGGTCTGCCTTGTTCCTGAGGGCCCTCTGCCCCACCCTTACTTCCTAAAGAGGCTGTCACTTTTGAGGACTGTCTGAGCCCCTCCCCACCCCTGCACAGAGCTGGGGTGTTGTAGGGAGCTCTGAGGCAGCTGGAACTTGCACGTGGGGCCCCTCAGCGGACATGGGGCATGGGGGAAGAGGGGGTGGCGCCTCTGCCCACCCTCTATGAGAGCTGGAAACTTACTTGGAATCCTCAAGGTGCCCCCCGCCCCTGACACAGATATGCCACACACAGACGTGTGTATGGCTTCCCCATCGCAGCCGCTTGGCGGGTGCTGAATTGAAAAGGTCTCAGAAACCCCCAGGCTGGAGATCCATCCATTCCCGAGTGAGTCCCAGGAGTGGAGGAGCCACAGAGTGCACACGGGACACAAGATGCTGTGTGCTGAGCACTGGAGGTCTGGTTGGGGAGATGCATGTCACACTGCCTGTCACCCCAGGCAGTCCTGCAGGACACGGGGCCCCCAGGTGGCTCCCTGGGGTTGCAGTGGGTTAACGCACCTTGATGCCTCTGCTTGGCCCTTCTGCCTGGCACTTCTCCACGCCGTCATGGCCAAATCCCAGAACAGCCCACGAAAAGGAGCCACTAGGAGCCTCGTTCTCCACCAGTACACTGAGGCCCAGAGAGGTCAGGTCATTTCCCAAGGAGGTGCTCGAGTGACGAGCCAGGTCAACCTGCCTCCAAAAATGCATTTTGCAGATAAAGAATCTGAGGTCAAAGGACGTCAGGGTCACTTGGTCAATAAATATCAGAGCTGTCGGACTCCAAAGGCGGGTCCCTAACCCCAGGGACCCGCGGCAAACTTGGTGGGAGACAAATACAACTTTATGTTCACTCATCCTAACTGAAACTCAGCGTTTCCTTCAGGTGTGAAACCACAAACCACAGCTACGTCAGCAGCACCTGTGACTTTGTCACCAATGGAAATCACAGGCATTTCCGTATCACACCACCGCGGTGGCAGAGATCTTGGTATGTCATTGATTCTTCTAGCTACTTTGAAATTGTAGTTGCTGTTAGACCTGATGTCAGATCTTATAATTTAATGCATTAATAAAGAATGACCTATATTGCAATATCCTGAGCAGAAGCTTTTAACTGTTTGGGGGAAAACAGAGTTGGCTTGTTTTGTAATTGTGCCTATTTTATGCATTTGAAGTCACTATTCTGAGAAAGGACCCCCGTCGTCTCGACCAAACGATCACAGGGGTCATGGTGCAGATGTCAGAAGCCCAGCTCTGAAGCTGGTGCCCCTAACCTGTGCCAAGCCCAGGTGCGCCCATACACCTGAGCCAAGCAGAGGAATCAGCTCGGGCAGGCTCTGGGCACCTGGAAGTGCGGGTGCAGCCCCATCCAACTGACGGCCACCCTTTCGCATCCCTCGGCTGTGGCAGAGTTAAAGTGCCAAATTCTCTGGAGAGCCCCATCCCTGGTTTCACAGCCAAGTCAGGTTCGTGCCGCTTTCCAGGCGTCCATTATCAGCCAGCTTGCTTGAACCAATTAAAACCTGCAGGTGCGATAATGTCCACACCAACAGTCTGGGGTCATCTCGGCAGATATTTCGCATGAAATATTTATAAGAGACTCTGGGAAATTTAACTGTTGAAGGGGAGCCTTCTGCTCTCTGGCTGGGCTTCTGATGTGGAGCAAGAGCAAGCAAAGGGTGAGGTCAGAGAGGTGACCAGAGCCTGCAGGAGGGACAGGTGGCAGAGGGAGCTCAGGCAGGTATGGGGAAACCCAGAGTCTGTTGAATGGGATTAACCCGGAGGCTGGTGCTCTGGAAAGAGCCATGTGCACTTGCTGTGACCACAGGTGAGCAAGTTGGTGGGTCTCTCTGGGCCTCAGTGTCCTAGTGTGTCCAAAGGAGGAAAGGCCCCTGCACTATCCACCTCCCCAGTGGCCGTGGGAATCACGGGGCAAGATGAAGGGGAAGGGGTTTAGGAAGGGCATCAGCATTGTCCACGGAGGGTTCTGCACAAGGGAGACCCCTGGGATCCTGGGCTCCCTGGCCTCGGTGGGTGTCACTTGGCACCATGCTGGGCAGTGAGCGTTGGTGACGCGTTGGGGAATGGACGGTGGCCAGACTTGACCTATTTCTCACTTTGGGACTAGCTGGTAATGCCTGAGAGCTTCAGTCTCTTCACCTAACAAGGGCTCCTGGCCCTGCCTCATGCTTGTGGGTGAAGACGCTGGCTCCTGTGACGCAGAGGGACCTCCTGTACCTACAAGGGCATCGACTGCAGGACTGGATGGACTCCTTTGCCACACTCCCCTGGAGGGTGCCCTAGAGCCGGCAGAGACAGTGTTATTAGATGGAGCTATGGCTGCTCGATGGTACCAATGTCCCCGCTGCACCCTTGGCCTCGGTGGCACCTGCCCACCCTGATGCCTGCTTCCAGCCCCGGAACAGCAGCACCCCTAAGGCAAACAGACCACATGCCTATGCACTTTCACATCCCTCTTGCTCTTCTGCGTGTGTCATGAGAATGTACTCAGGACGCCATCCCAGGCCAGCCACATGCATGGTCTGCAGAGCCCCCACCTGACCTGAACATCCCGACGAGGAAATGGCCCAGCCGACCTGTGGGAGGAGAAGCCACCAAGTTTGGGGAAGGCTTGTTACGCAGCAATAATAAACTGATGAATGCTGTCCCCACCCCTCGCTGACCCACGAAAGGGGAGAGAAAGCAACACCTGGAGTCCTCTTCTCCGTGGGCCACAGGGCTGCTGCCCAAACAGGCGGCTCACCTAGTGGTGGGTCAGGCAGCCCTGGAACCCCACCCCAACCGTGTGACCTGCTGTGAGTTACTTAGCCACTCGTGGCTCAGTGTCCCCATGTGCAAAAGTCACATTTTCTATGTGCCTTACAAAGGGTTGTTGTAAGGATGTGAAGTGTGTGATAAGGAAGAAATCCCCAACGTTTCTTGTTGGTTCATTTGTGGTGATTGATGTTCAAATCTTCCCCCCAAAAGCCTCTGCCTATCTCCCCTCAGCATGGATGCTCACAGCCTTTGCCAAGTAGTCCTCCCTTACCCTGCATGGGGGCAAGCTGGAACTAGGAGCCATGTGTCACTGATGGGTGCAGATTTCACAAACACTGATTTGGGCTAGCTGGGACTGCCACTGCATTGAAACAAGTCCTCCTAAAAGCTCACAAGGATCCTGGGTAGTGGGCAGGGCAGGAACCTGCAGCTCCATGTTACGGAGGACGATTCTGAGGGTCAGAGAGGTTCTCTGGATTGCAGAAGCTAAGGTTAATCTCCTTTGGAACCATAACCTCTCCCACCAGCTCAGCAGGTGCAAACAGGAGGCGAGGAGTTCTGCTTTTCTGGGTCCTTATTCACTCAGCTACTCAACTGCTTCTCTACTGAGCCCCGCCTCTGTCCTTATCCCTCTTTCTTCCCAGAAGTTACTTGCAGAGTTTGCAAAGGAGGTGGGAAGGTCGTTATGGCTTCAAGAAGGTCCAAAACACAACTTCAAATCCAAACATGCAGTGCAGCAGCGGCATTAAAGACCACCGTGGGCAAGAGCTGAGCTGTAAAATGGCTTTCATGCTGACCGGGTCCCCTCCAGGGGTGGGTAGACCCTTAGAAGACATGGGCGGGCCACTCGGCCATCACCCTCTTCACGGCTCCATCCTAAGCATCCTCCTTCTTGCAGCATGTTAAATTATGGTGTGTGCAATGGTAGAATTTTACACCGTCAGGTTTTTTACAAAGACGGGATTGTGTCTTAGAATAAACCGCCCTGGCGGGCAGCGCCCTTTCTCATTCCGTGGTTTGTGAAAACTGCTAACGGGCTCCCTGGCCTCAGATGTCCCCAGCAGCTCCCTGTCTGAGGGCAGAGGAAGGTATGGCTGAGCTGGGGGGTTCCCCACCAGCTGTGAGTGAGCGCCCTGCAGACCCAGGCGGAAGGGTCCTGGACCCAGCCCTTCCCTGGCTCCCTTTAGGGCCAGTGTTTCCACCTTCTATCTCAGCAGTCACTTTCCTGGACCGTCAAGGCCCAGGAGGCAGGAGTCTCAATTTCTGGGCCTCTCTCATTTTCCTTTTGTGATAGGATGGGGACAGCGATGGTGGTGGGGATGGTAGCAGGGAGCTGAGTGCCGGCACAATGTTGTGACCCTCAGATGGGGCTGAGGTCCCGGGTCCTTCTCTGGCCATCCTGCTTTTGTGCTCTTGGTCTTGACTGCCACGCACATCCTCTCATTTGATCCCCACCACTGCCTCGAGGTGGTGGAATAACCATCGTGGCCCCTGATTTTGCCAGAGAAATCCGGTCTGAACCCTCCTCGGCCACTGATGGTCTGAAGTTGGTGTATTTGGCCTCCTCTCGGAGCCTTTGTCCTCCCAGTACCCTGCCCCCTGCAAATGCCCAGTGAATTCTGACCGCTCATCAATCCCACACACGGAGGCAGAAGTGGCTGAGCCCTGGGCGGGCAACTCAGCCTGAGTCCCTCCAGAGCAACAGGGACTGCATGGGCACATGGTGGTCACCCCTGATTCGTTTCCTCTGGCTTTCGTGAAGAACAGCCCCTCTTCCTGTCTCCCTCGCCCCTCTGGGTACCATCTGCCAGCCTCTGGCTCTTCACGGAGGACAGGAGAGAGCCAGAGAGAGGGAGGTGACCCCAAGGATCCCTGGATGGGGTTAGTTCCCAGGAGAGAGATCCTGCAGGCTGGGAGAGGGGCACCTGGTGAGTGGAAAGGGAGGGAGGAGAGGGACTGGGGAGATTAGGAGACAAAACCCAGAGGGCAGGGGATGAGGGTGGGGAAGAGCCTGAGATGACCCCCAAAAGCTCAGCCTTGAGCCTGCAGAGGCACGGGTGTGGGTGGAGCTGTGGGGTCTCATTTCCAGGGTGTCGCGGCGAGTGCCAGGAGGGCCTGGAGCTCAGGAGGGAGGGGCTCTGGGCGCGGCTGTGGGAGAGGAGGGGACCAGGTTGGGCAGCTGTGCCCCTTCAGGTGGCTCCGTCTGGGGGAGTTCCCGGAGGGCAGCAGAGTGCTCCACACTGCCCAGTGCTGGCCGGGCCCTGCCTCAGCCTTGTCTGTTCATTCATCCTGACCTACCACCCAGCAAAGGCAAAATATTTGGTTTCTGGAAACAGCCTGTTTGCTTTCCTGCTTCCTGAGGCAGCTAGAGCTTGGAGAGCCCCATCCAGATGTGGGCTTGCAGCAGCCAACTCCCAAGTCTGAGAACTGAAATTCTTGGACAGGAGACAGCAGTGCCCGGGACCTGTGCCCAGGTCCACCGGCCAGGCCTGCCTCTCTTGGGTGTGGGACTTAGGACCCTGTGGGGTGACCTGGACAGAGCAGTCAGCCCCAGTCAGCCTCTTCTGCTGGCAACAGGAAGGAGTTCACTGTGCGTGTTGGGAAGACCAGGGGAACAGCTGGACAAGCTCAGCTGAGCTGGGGTCTCGGCGTCGCTCCGAGGTCTTTCTGTCCCTTAACCTTACATCAAGTTTGTTGCTTTGTAGAATTCATTCATTAGAAAAAAGGATTTTTTGAGTGACTTCTAAGTGACAGTCACCACCCCGGGAGCGGAGCACATAGGGGGAACAGTGGTCTGTTTTCTTGGAGCGGAAGCCCCCAGGGTCTACTCCTCCAATCGCCTCTTCTGAGGAGAAGAAAATCTGCAGGGGAAGGGATGTGCCCAGGGTCACACAGCGAGTGACCCCAGTCCTGTCCTGCCCAGCAGCTGCCCAAGGTTAAAGTGGGTGGAAGCGCCTGGCATGGGGCCACTTATCCTGTGAATAGAGGAAAGAGACAGGTCTGAGGCTTAGGCTGTGCCGCCTTGTGTCCCCTTGGCCAGAAGCCTCGAAAGGGACTGTGGCTTGTCATGGATGGTGTGAGCCAGGCCCAGAGGCCAATCTGCCCTTCAGCACAGGGGCCCCGGCCAGGAGGCAGAGGCGGGTCTTAGAGGGAGGCCCAGACTTCTGGTGTCACCTCCCTGGGCTGCAGCCAGCTCCTGAGAGGCACACATTCCAACCCGAGAGCCGATCTCTGAGGCTGTTACTAAGAGAGGCCATCAGCAGCATCCTGCTACTGCATTTTCATTACCCACAGCTCCTCTGCATAGCGCTTCCCCTGTTAAATCAGATGTTTGGCAAAAATAAAAAGAAAGAGAGAGACAGAAAAAAAAAGGAGTCGTAATCATCACCATAAATCATAAGCCGCGTTCTTGTAAGCGGACGGCTCCCTGGCTCCCTGGGATCTAGGAGTCGAGGCAGTGTGTGGGAACGCTTGCTCCGACAGCGGAGGCCAGGTCTTCCTGCGGGGAACGGGGGGCGTCCTGCACCCGCCAGACACTTCACAGAGCCCCACTTCCGAAGACCTCCGCCTCGGGGGGACTGGGACCCCCCAGATGGGTTTCCAGAGTCCCTAGCCAGGGTGCCTCAGGGACCGGGGAATCACACGCCCAGCACAACTTGCTCAGGAGCTGGAATCCCGTGTGGATGGGAGAACTCGGGTCTCCCAGGCTTTCCCAGCAGGCTCTGCGATTCAACTAGCTCTGCGCTGAGTGCAGATAAATCAACTGCAGAAGGACTTGGGGAAACCTAAAGGGAGGAATCTTTTAAAAAGACTCTGGATAAACATAAAATATAAAGTGCTTGGGCATTGGGAGAGGAAGCGGGCTCCGAGGAAGGGGAGTACAGGGAGAGTTAAGTGTTTATGAGCCAGTGGTAGATCTACTGCTCAGACGTAAGGAAGGAGAGATGAGCACAGAGAAGCTCAGGGACTTGTCCAAGGCCACACAGCAGCCACAGGTCCAAAGACTCACCATTCATGTGACTGGAGTCCCTGCATCCTCATGGAGGTGTGTTGATCACTGCTGGGGACCAGGCCTTGACCTGAATCTGGGGATAAAGCCCTGCCCTTCAGACACTTGTGGGATGGCACAGGCAAAAGGCGTAGCATGGTAATGATGCCAGGTAAAGAGAGCCATGGAACATTCTCTGGAGGGTTGGAGACAGCAGGAAGAAATGTTGCACCAGAGGCAAGAACTGTAAGTCCACCCGTCCCTAATCAGGGACTACCTTGGTCTCGTCATTAAACATTCTTCAGATTACCTGGTTTGAGTGAGTCCTCTGCTTCCTGCAGAGACCCACCCGAACAGCACAGTCTATCACCCTCACGCCAGCCCTGCTTCCAGCTGTCCGTTTCCAAATAAAGAAACTGAAGGCCAGGAGATCAGAAGGGGAAGTGACTTGCCTGAGGTGGCACGGTAGGGGTGGAGGAGATGGAATTTGAATCTGCTGGATCTTCACACTGCTAGGTTTTCTAAGAGAGAGAGAGAGTGGGGTTCAACAATGGTGGACCAGGCCCTCACACAGTCCCTGTCCCCAGCCTCTGGCTTCTTCCTGAGCTAGGTCTCAGAGCCAGGAAACCAGCCTTCCTTGCTCCTCATATCTATGGGGGGAAAAACAAACATACAAACAAACAAAAAAACCCTTGTGGTTTCCTTCCCTGGAAATTTCCAGATCAAACCTCCCTCCACCCTCAGTCTCCACAGCCAGTGTTGTGGCAGATATCTCTCCTTTTCTGCCTCTTGCCTTCCTCAGACTCACCACCGCACTGGGAGGGATCTCTCTAGAACCCTGCCTCAGTCCAGCGCTCACCTTCTTGTAATCTGTCTCTGCCTCTCACAGCCAATGGGATAAAGGGCAAACTCCTTGGCTTCGACCCTTCCCTGCCTGGCCTCCACTGACACCCCCCCTCAGCCTCCTTGCCCCCACAGGTGCTGGCCTCCCTCCCACCGCCCCTCTCTGGGAGTCTTTGCTTGTATCTCCTACCCCCTGGAGTGGGCTTCTTTGTCCGGGGCTCACTGCAGACTCTCACATATCTTTAAGATGCAGCTGCAGTAAGGTATAGGTAGGATCTCCTTAGCTCCCTGTGACAGCAGCCCCTACCCCCAGCTGCTTCCCACGCCCGCCCCCCCCCCAATCACAGATCCCAGTCTCCTAGACCCAACACAACGGCAAGGAGAGGACAAGGCAAGTTGCTACTTCAAAATTCAATTTAGTCCCGATCTTTCTAGAACACCAATTGTACATCCCATCTTTCTCTGCCCCTTTCTTTTTTTCACTCCATCTTCTCCTTTCCCGCCTTTCTTCTCTCCCTCTTCTTCCTTCTCTCCCTGTTCCCCATGTCTCACCTTCCCTAGCAGGCAGCTCCTTTCTTTTCTTTTTTTTTTTTTAAAGAGAGAGGGATAGTGAGAGAGAGAGAGAGAGAATCAATTTTTATTTAGTTTTTCATGTGCTTTTGTTGCTCTGACACTTCATTGTATATGTAGTGTTGGGGTTCAAACTCAGGTCCTTGCGCATGCCAGGCAAGTGCCACAACCGCCGAGCCATTGCTCCAGCCCCGCTGCCAGCTCCTTGAAGCCACTCTTCCATCAGAATGTCCCTTGCCTCTTGATTAACCTCTGGGGACTTTGGCCCGAGGGCTATTGTTTGGGTGCTGGGAGCCCCAGTATAAGAAACAGGATCCCAGGGCACCCAGGGAACCCCCTCTTCCACCTGTGGTGTGTGCCCATTGGAACAGCTGGAAGACAGAGCCTGCTGTGCTCCCAGTCGGGAGCAGGTTCTGTGTGCATGCACAGAATGTCCCTGAATGGGACAGGTGCAGAGCAGAGATGCTGGTCAGGTGACCCGTGAAGGACAAGGAAAGATGGGAACCAGCTCCCTGGCACCGAGTGTGTGCTGGGCACAGGGCGAGGGTTTGCACACATTCTCACGTTGCCTGCACAGTGTTCTCCCCATTTTACAGATGAGAAAAGCAACACTGAGTACCAGCTAAGGGTCCTGTGACAAGCAGGGGCAATGACTTTTTAGCTGGGCATCTACTGTATCAGGCACTGGACTAAGTCACGAGGAAGACTCCACTCTTGTCTCAGTTCCAGAAGAGTGGAGGGAAGCTGCCAATCAGAGCCCTGGCTGTCACGATGGGCGATGGCTTAGGCGTCCTTTAGAAGCCCAGCTCCTGGAACAGATGGGCAACCAGAGCCCTGGGGTCAGAGTGGTTCCCCAAAGCCTCATGGCCAGGCCTCCTAGGCTACCACCCAGCACCACTCTCCAAAGACGTCTGCTTGGCTTTTCTACTCTACCTGCTTGGAAGTTGAGTTTTATCCCCCTGCTTAAACAATTAAGCTTTAATACACCAAAAACAGATCATTATCCTCCCAAGGTTTAAAAAGCAAGATTACTATTTGTAACACAAGCAATTAGCTACCTTCTGGTGTTCATTCCTTACTTTCCTCTTCCTGAAAGAGCTTTCGTTTTCTGGCCACAGCTCTTGCTCTGGACAGAGAGGGTGCTGGGGTCATAGGATCTGGAAACGCTGCAGGAGGGGAAGGTGCTGAGGTCCTAGGCTGGCTGTGGGGTTCAAGCCAGTGCAGCCCACTCCTCCCTACGGAGCTGGCTTGGTTCTGACAGCGTCGGGATAGCCCGCTCCACGCTGCTTGCTGGGCCACGACGCTGCTCCGGCAGGG
>PVKS010017113.1:0-42652 GCA_004027875.1 Aplodontia rufa | reverse complement strand
GAGGAATCATCCCAGATTGAAGAAGACAAAGGAGACATGATAATTAATAAATGCAATAAAGGAACTTAGATTGGATTTAGAATAGAAAAAGGTCCTTAGTGGATCAACTACTAAAGTATGAATAAATTAGTAGCTTAGCTAATTGTATTGTACTGATATTAGTTCATTATTTTTTCTTTTTAAAGCAAGAGAGAAAGATGGAACTAATTTTAGTTTTTCATGTGGTTTTCTTTGCTCTGACAATTCTTGTGTATGTGATGCTGGGTTCAAACCCGTGTCCTCATGCATACCAAGCAAGCACCATAACCCCTGAGCCACAGCTCCAGCCCCAGTTCATCAGTTTTGATAATTCTATTGTGCTTCCTTACTGGGAGCTGGGTGAAGAGTTGTTCTAGGCAGAATAATACTCTCTACCCCTCTAGCAACGTTCATGTGCTAATCCCACACCTGGTTCAGAGCAGCATGTTGAACCAGTGCACATCTCCAAAGCCAAGCTCCCTGCTTTAGATCCCAGCTCCTTTACTAACAAGCTACTGTGACTTGTAGCAAGATAATTAAGTACTCTGTGCTTCCATTCCCGTTCCACCACCTACAAAATGGGGTTAATAATGACACAAACCCCAAATTTCATGCAGTTACAATGAAGATGGCAAACCCTCAATAATTTTTTTTATTAAGAGTACATAGAGATACAAATGAGAGGGAAACATTATCAGACCATCAATGACCAATGTATATATACATAGTTATCCAGGGGTAATGCCCAAACATGGATGACCGACTTGAGTTTCACCTGTTGCAGTTTCCCCCAGAAGAACTCTTGCATAAAATGGGTATCTCGTGGAGGAATAACCTCTGCTTCTGAGATGGTTCACCTATATTCCCACTCTCCAGTATCCTAGGAGATCTTCAAATATCCTCCCCAAAGTTTTGAGCACAAAGTGGTGTTGAATTTTATCAAATGCCTTCTCTGCATCAATTGAGATGATTATATGATTTTTGGTTTTAATTCTGTTTATATGGTGAATTACATTTATTGATTTGCATATGTTGAACCAGCCTTGTTTTCCTGTAATGAAGCCCACTTTGATCATAATGTATTATCTTTTTAATGTGTTTTTGCATCCTATTAGCTAAAATTTTATTAAGGATTTTTGCATCAATGTTCATCAGGGAAATTGGTCTGTAGTTTTCTTTCCTTGATGTGTCTTTGTTGGTCTTTGGAATCAGTGTAATGTTTGCTTCATAAAAAGTGTTTGGGAATGATCCTGCTCTATCAATTTCCTGGAAGAGCTTGTAGAGGATCGGTGTTAGTTCTTCTGTGAAGGCTTGGTAGAATTCTGCTGTAGATCCATCCGAGCCTGGGCTTTTCTTTTTTGGGAGAGCTTTGATTGCTGCTTCAATTTCGCTTTCTGTGTTAGGTTGTTTGAGGTTTTCAATGTCCTCCTGTGTTAACGAGGGGATGTCGTGTGTGTCCAAGAACCTGTCCATGTCTTCCAGATTATTGAATTTGGCGGAGTATAATTTTCAAAATATGTTCTGATAATCTTCTGTATCTTGGATGAGTCTTTGGTGATATCCCCATTTTCGTCTCTGATTTTGTTGATTTGCTTCCTTTTGTTCTTCCTTTTGGTGAGGTTGGCAAGGGGTCTGTCAATTTTGTTGACTCTTTCAAAGAACCAACTCTTAGATTTGTTGATAGTTTGTATAGTTTTTTGTTTTCAATTTCGTTGATTTCAGCTCTGATTTTGGTAATTTCCTGTCTTCTGTTAGGTTTAGGGTTGGACTGTTCCTCCTTTTGTAGTGGTTTGAGTTGAAGCATAAGGCTATTAATCTGATCTCTTTCTAGATTTTTGATGTATGTTCGAAGTGCTATAAATTTACCTCTTAAGAAAGCCTTCATATTGTCCCAGAGGTTGCGGTATGTTGTTTCCTCATTCTCATTCAATTCCAAAAACTTGTTAATCTCTGTTCTCATTTCCTCTTTTACCCATCCTTCATTTAAGAGATAATTTTCAATTTCCAAGTATTTGTTTCTGTTGCTTCTCTTGCTGTTGATTGCTAAGATCATAGCATTATGATCTGAGAGAATACATGGGATTATATCTACTTTTTTATATTTGCTGAGATTATCCTGGTGAACTAGGATGTGGTCTATTTTAGAGAAGTATCCATGCGCAGCTGAGAAGAAGGTAAATTCAGCTGACTTAGGATGGAATATTCTATAAATGTCTGTTAAGCCCGATTGATTAATAGAGAAGTTTAGATTGGAGATATCTTTATTGATTTTTTGTTTTGATGATCTGTCTAGAGTTGATAGTGGTGTGTTGAAATCCCCCAGGATTATTGTGTTGAAATCGATGAGGGGATTAATGTCCTTAAGGACTTTTCCCATATATTTGGGGGGGTTGTAATTGGGGGCATAAATGTTGATTATCCTTATATCTTCTTGATGACCTGTCCCTTTTAGTATGATAAAGTCACCCTCTTGTCCTTTCTGACTAGTTTTAGTTGGTAATTAGTTTTGTCAGAAATTAGAATCGCTATACCAGCTTGCTTTTTTGGGCCACAGGCCTGGTATACATTTTTCCATCCTTTCACTTTCAGTCTGTGTCTATTTTGAGTGTCAAATGAGTCTCTTGCAGGCAACATATTGTTGGATTTTGTTTTTTGATCCAGTGGGTCAGTCTGTGTCTTTTATTTTTTTTTTAATTTTTTTTATAGAAAGCATAGAAAGTAAAGCATAGGGAAAAGAGCAGACTTCCCCCAGAGTGGGGGAAGGGGACAAAGCCCAATCTGTGTCTTTTAATTGGGGCATTGAGACCATTCACATTCAAGGAAAGAATAGATAGGGGAGGCTGATTCATACACTTTGTATCTATTACAGAGTTTTGAGTCATCTTGAAAGTTTATTTTTGTATAGTATGATAATTGACTTGCCCTTGTTTAAGGATTTAGCATATCATTAGCATTATCTTCTGAATGGAGAACTTCTTTGAGAATGCTCTGTAGAGGCGGATTTGTGTTCATGTATCTTGCTGGCTTGAGTTTATCATTGAAGTATTTAATTTCCCCTTCATATTTGAAGCTGAGTTTTGCAGGATATATTATCTTTGGGTTGAAGTTGTTAGTTTTTAACACTTGAAAGATATTGTTCCAAGCTCTTCTGGCCTTCATTGTTTGCTCTGAAAAATCCATAGTGATCCGGATTGGTTTGCCTCTGAATGTGATTTGGGCTTTTCTCTAGCAGCTTTTAGAATTCTCTCCTTGATTTCTCTGTTATTTCGTATATGATATGTCTTGGTGAGCTTCTCAATTGATTAGGTCTATTTGGAGTTCTATAAGCATCTTGTATTTGATAATCTGGATTGATAGTAAAATGTGGGAAGTTCTCACTTATGGTTTTGCTTAAAAAAGGTTCTTTAAGCCTCTTGTTTGCTGTTCAGAGTTTTCCTCCAGGCCAATGATTCTCAAATTATTACGCCTCATCTCATCAAATATTACTTGGAAGTTCTGATTATGTATTATAAGCTGTTTATCCTGTTTATCTTCTTTGAATTCTATGTTGTTTAGCCTGTCTTCATTTCTCGAAACTCGTTCTTTGAGAGCTGACGTTCTGTTTTCAGTAGAGTAAGCTCTGGTGTTGGTTTCTTCCAGAGAGGATTTGATTTGATTAACCGTGTTTTTCAATCCTGATAACTCTGCTACATCTCTTTTCAGAATGTCTATATCTTTGTAAAGCTGATCTTTCATTTCGTGGAACTGTTCCCTTATTTCCCCGTAGAGGTTGTCCCTCATCTCTTGAAATTGCTGTCTGAACTCTTTCCTTATTTCATCTCTCAACTCTTTGATTGCATTACTAATCATAACACTGACACAATGTCTTTGATTTTCATCTAGGGCTCCAGCCACGGGATCCTTTGGTGGAGGACTTTGGGGTTGAGGAAGTGAATTATTTCCCCTCTTCCTCATTTTTTCGGTCCAAGAACGTGATTTGTACTTCAAGAAAGTTGCTCTTGGTGGAGTAATTGGAGCTTCTTATGGTTTTGTTTTGTTGTAATGGGTTACTTCGAGAGAGATCTCACAGCGAATTATGAGAGCAAGTCAATGCCCGTTTTGACGTGTGTCTATTTCTTCAGTTTGCAGGGTCTCTCTGAAAGTGGGGATAAGGGATAACTAGGAATTCATGGAGGTGAATTGGGGAGGTAAGAAATCACCCTTGCCTTTGAGTAAAGAGGAACAAGGAATTAGGGAGGAGTAGGTTAATCTATTAGGACTAAGGAAAATATAGGATTGGGATGCAGGAAGGGTAAAGACTTTGGGTGAGGGTGAGAGAAAAATGCTTATATTTAGGGATTATCAGAGTACAGGGGAGGAAGAGGTTAGTATGAGGCGTAGTTGTCTTCACTCTCCACGGGTTGAGTCTATTGTGCTATCATGAAACGTTTTCCTGTTTGGGATCCAATGTTATAGAGGTAGCAGTAGGGATTGAGAAGACTTAGAAAGAGTAGTAGCCAATCACCAATATATACACACAAAGAAATATTTACATCCACCAACACTAACTTCAGTATTAACCATAAAGCTAGAAAGGGGAAAGAGAGGAAGAAAGAAATAAAGAAAGAAAAGAAAAAAATCTGTATAATAAAAAAAAATAAAATATGATAAAATAAAAAGATAAAATAAGAATAAAAATTAAAAAATGATAATGAAATAAAAAATAAAAAATTTAAAAACTAAAAAAGTAAAAGAAACTAAAAATAACAAATAAAAAATTCTTAATGAAATCTTGTATCTATAGACAATGAGGGTATCTCTGGGACCTCAATATGAACGACTCTCAGTCTGTGGCCCCCAGCGGGCTGTCTCCCGGTACAAGTATCACTCCCCACAATGTGCGAGCTTGGCAGACGAGTGTTTTAGTTAGGATAGGGACTGGTTCAGCAACAGTATCTGTGGCTCTGCTCGCATCCGCAGTCCCAGCTACTGCTGCTTGCGGCCCCGCCCCTGTAGCCGGTCCGGGATTGTGACCGGCGAGCGCAAGGAACGTAAGGGAGCCACCACCGTTCCTTAGAATGCTTTCTTTAAAGCGGTGCGGGTTTTCCGTGCCGATGTGATCCCAGGTGGTGGGTCCCCTCACCCCAGTCGCGGGCGGAATGTAAACAGGAGAGTGCGGTCAGTCGCAGCCGGCCAGCTGCAGCCCCTGCCGCTTCTCAGTTGGGACAGAACAGAACAAAGAACCCCTGGTTGCTCCTAAGTCTCTGACCCTCAAAACCAATGATAAGATTAGGACTAGTGATTCATATTGCTAATCCCCCAATCCTCAAAAATACTGGAGAAAAGCTAGAGATTTCCTGATCAGTCTTGCAGGTGCTGGGGAAGCCTTTTGTCTTCAGATTGCCATCTTGGATCTCCCTCAATAATTGTTGGCTCTTACATTGCTAATTCATTTTATTTTGTATTTTATTTTATTCTTTAGAGAGAGTCAATTTTACTTATTTTTTCATCTAACTTTTGCTTTTCTGACACTTAGTTTTGTATGCAGTGTTGGGGTTCAAACCCAGGTCCTCATGCAAGCGCTCTACCACTGAGCCACTTCTCCAGCTCAGCTAAAACATTTTTATTTTTTTTAAAGAAAGAGAGAATCAATTTTATTTACTTTTTCATCTGATTTTAGTTTTTTTGACACATAATTGTTTACGTGGTGCTGGGCTTTGAACCTGGGTTCTTGTGCACGCTAGGCACGCACTATACCCTTGAGGCACTTCTTCAGCCCAGCTAATATAATTTATTCTATTTTTATTATTTATTTATTTATTTGAGAGAGAGAGAGAGAAACTTTATTTATTTTTCATCTGGTTTTTGTTTATCCAGCACTTATTTGTGTTATGTGGTGTTGGGGTTCAAACCTGTGTTCTCACACATGCCAAGCAAGTGCTCTACCACTGAGCCACCTCTCCAGCCCCCAGCTAATATATTTTAAATAAGGATTACCATACTACAGTCCTCTTTATAACCTGTCTTCTTCACTATACTGTGAATATAATTTTTATTAATGTATTTGTACCACATCATTCATAGGGTCATACAGTATTTCATTATTTGAATACAATGTAATTTATATAACCAATTTTCTATCTGTAGAATATAAAATCCATGAGATGGGAGCAGTTCCAGCAACTGAGGCTTCCCTGAGCCTAGAGCTAAACTAGTATGAGGTAGGTCCTCAATAAATATTGATTTGTTAAATGAATGAATGTTGTTGACATTATTTCCAATTTTCACTAACGATCTTATGTTTTGGAAAATTCCTTTTACCTCTAGGAAGTTTTGAAATTTCCCTGTGCAGTAGTATAAAACCTAGTCATCCCTTAAGAGCCAAAATGTAATTCCTATACTAATATAAAAACACTTTGCATCTAAGGACACACATTTCATTTAAAAGAGAAAAAGTACTGCAGCTAAAGCAAAGATGCATGGTTATGGTTAAAATAATAACTTGAAAATGTCTCTTTCATGAAATTGTTTTCCAAGAATGTTTTAGCGTGTGGGTACATTTTAGCAAAAATTGCTCAAATTAACTTCAAGTACAATGACAGGCATAATGCTTTGATTACACATATGAAATTCATTTAGTCAAAAGAGACTTTGAGAAGGAAAAATGCAACTTTGGAAAAAAAATCCCCATGTCTATAATGATAGAGTAAGATCTAATCATATGCACGTATAGAAGAAAGCATTTTGTGTTCTCTGTAGCAGCAACATCTGGTAACTTTCTGACTATTCAAGACAGCTTCACTCTGCATTCGAAATTCTGTTTTGTGTTATACAAATCTGTAAACTTGCCTGTGGAGATTTAGGGAACTTGGAAGAATTTTATCTTAACTTGAAAAATGTGCTACTATTACTGGATTCCAGGAGCTGGGGTGGAAGATGGTAATGAGTGGGGAGCCCAGATGACAGAGGCTAGTAGAGCCACTGCACCTTACGATGGGGTGAGCACCTCGGAGAATTTCTTTAAGGAGGGGATGGGACTGGCCAGCAGACCGCAGAGATTAGAAGGAAGATATGTGACTGGCTTGGGGAGCAGACATGGCCAAGGAGTATTCCACACAGGGAGGAAATCCAGAGTGCAGCTGAGGACAGACATTTTCCACTGAGAATGCATTACAATATTATTCTTCTAGGTAGATTTTATTTATTTTTAATCATGGAACTGAAATTCAAGCCATGTCGTCTGTCCACTTCCTCCGACAGTGTGAAAGTAACTCAAAACTTGGGGACCAATTTACTTTTCATTTTATTTCATTTCATTTCATTGTGAACACAGCAGTCCCTGGCTCCTTGCAGAGTGGCCTGGAAAATAGTTTTCCCAATTACTGCTGTTGTTAGACTATATGTTACCAAGACCCTGAAGATTTGGTAGAACATATTGAAGACCTGTGAACAATGGTTAAGGAGTTACCTAGGCCTTGTAAAAGGAAATAGCTCATTGATACTGTGGCCTCAAGTCCACTTACAACCTGAGGGAACAGCAGAGTGTAATGCAAAATAACCTTACTGTTTTCCTCTTCTTTATCTCTTCCTCATTTCTGTTGCCTTTCAGTTTCTTTTTCTTCCCTCCTCTTTTCTCCCCTTCCCCATCTTCTGTTGTTTCTTTTCCCCCCAGCATTCTCTTTACCCCCCCTCCCCACTGCTACCTGAATTTGCCTCTCTTGACTACTTCTGCTCCCTACTCACCCCTCCCACCCAACCTATTTTTAACTGCCCACAGAACTGAAGTTTTATTTTGATGGCAGTTCAGTTGTGAATTTGAACTTTATCTGTTTGTAATTTTTAAAATAGTTTTTGGAGAATGTTTCTCTTTTCCCCCAAGGAAGAAATCATGTGTCACTTTTTTTCTAATCTGAATTTTGTTACCTAATATAAAGTACTTGGCTAGAGTCTGACAAGGAAAAAACACTATGTGAATCTTAGCAATTAGAATTCCTTTGATTGATTTTTCCCTTTGAGTCAGTCAGCCTTGAAAGGAGAAAGATGTCTTCTGCTTCCCCAAATTACCCAAGACAGGCAGTTCCCATGGCTCTTATAGGCATTTTTTTTTTAGAGAGAGAGGGACAGTGAGAGAGAGAGAGCGAGATAATCAATTTTATTCAGTTCATATAGCTCCGACACTTTGTTGTGTATGTAGTAGTGCTGGGGTTCAAACCCACGTCCTTGCCCATGCCAAGCAAGTGCTGGAACCGCTGAGCCACCGCTCCAGCCCTTATAGGCACTTTTGAGGGTGGAGTGTTGCTGGTTCCCCAGCTTTTGATTTCAGTGGATCATGATCAACTTGTGAAACCAACTTTTTGTTCCATGCAATTTAAGCTATATTCTTTTGTTTGAGCTTTAAAAGAAACAAAACAAAACTTTATCTAGACTGATAAAGTCATTTGCCCATTTGGTACAAAACATTTCAAGTTTAGAATGGTAACGCTTCAAGTTCTAGAAATGGCTCTGAGGCCACCTTTTTTTTATGGCACCATTGTCTCAAGGACAAAGCCGGGACTCTGGAGCCTGACACTGGGCCTCTGGGCAAAGCCAGCTCACACTCTTAACATCCGTTTCCTCAGCTGTTAGGCGACAATCAGGGGACAGTGGTTAAAGGACACCAAACAGATGGAGCACAACAGCGTAAAACCTGATAACTGGCAGGGTGAATCCTAGAGGCCCCCTCTCATGGGAGTGCTACCAATTAAGAAAGAGGGGAGAGTCTCCTTCCCTATCTATATGGCCCCTGGCTAACGAGTGTGGTCAGGGAGCATTAAAATCGGAGAGGTGGAAGAGCATCAATTATCGAGAGGGAGGGTGAAACAGAAACAGAAAGTACATCGTCCCTTAGATAGCTGAGTGAATCAATTTGGGAGCTTCCCAAGATAAAATGAGGAGAAATAGGGGATCTGTCATTTGGGAAGTTAACTTCTTTCAAAATATTGTGCAAGAGGGCCCACCCCTGGGTTATCTCTGCCCTACTCCCCAGTCACTGTTTGTCTCTGGTTGATGGTGAAGCTAAGCAAATAGAGTAAACCATTTCTTTTAAGTGTTAAGGGTTACATATAATAATGTTGTGTGCATGTATGTGTATGTGTGTGTGTTCGTAATAAGATAATAGAATTAAACTCTTATCAAAAACTGAAATTCTTCACAGTTCAGTTACCAGTTCTTAGCACCTTCTCTTGATTAACCGAGACTGACCAGCCAGGCCATGGTTTCTATGGAAATTTTTGTTGGCTTCCCTTTGAAGGCTTCAGTAGTTCTTAATTGCATGCCAGTGTGCACAGCCGCACCGTGTGAGCGAGTGGTCAGCTGGGAGCCGGGTTGCCAGCAATTTAAAAGTAGCATTCTTAGCAATTGAAGTAGTCAGGCTTGCAAATGATTCATTTCTGATCAAAGGAGCATGGATCCAAATTTTTCTCTCCAATGACATAACTTTTAGTTGCTGTTGTTATTTCGTCCTGGGTAAAGAAAATGAGGGTGGCGTTATGCCCGGCAGGTGGGTGTTTTACTGGACTGAAGATGTACCTGTTGTTGGCTATAGCTGTTCAGAACTGCTTCTGTAAGATGAACCTGGAAGGAAATGGGATGCATTGGGCTGGTGTTGACTCTAAGGTAGAAACAGAAATAACTGTGCCCTGAGGCAGGAGCAGATTGGTAAAAACAAAAAGACCCTTGTATTTCTAAGATCTGTCATTAAATGACCACAGTTTTTAAAACATACTCTTTAATCCCCTAATTTGGATTGGAACACGGACAACAAAGAAGGCTGCCACATCCTTGCCTGCTCCTTAATGAATGACTTCTGCTGGGCCCTTGTCCAGTTTAGGAGGAAGGCTGTAGAGGCAGTGAAGTCTGCAGGTACCGCAGCACCTTTATCAGTCTAGAGAGGAATGGGGAGGGTGATAGCATCTACTAAGAATCTCTGGTAGGTTGGACACTGCCAGGAAGTGCCAGTACATTGACTCATTACATTCTTGCAGTCTATGTGGGTTGTGTCCTCCAGGACAGTGAGGCTCAGAGAAATTTATTGTTCAGTAAGTGTTAAGTCCCTAATATATGCTTAGCACTTTACCTGTAGGTGCAGAAGCAGTCTCTGCCTCTGTGGGGCTTTCATGCAAGAGCAATTAGATGACCTATCAAGGTGGTAGACAAGGCCCAGGCTTCAGAATCTGAGTCTGTGGACTTCCTATCATGTTCCCGTAAGATGAAGATGGAGCTAGGACAGAAGCTAGAGAGGGGCTGGACAGCAAATTGGGACTTTGTGGTAAGACCCCCAGGCAGCTTTGTCCTGGCCACGAAACTGTCATAACCTCTAGGGGAATTCGGCCTTGTGTCTGTGCTAAATCTGGGTGTAGCTTCATGATGATTAGTCCAGATGTCTCACTTGGTTCTCGTCCTTGTGCTTATGTTGTTTCTGTCTAACTTCTTGTGACTCAGAATGGAGGCCTTGGACACCATGGACTCCTTTCTTAGGTGACCTCTTATAGCTGATTCCTCAGGGTTGTAGTTTGGAGCTGGATGTGCCTTACAGGCTCATGTTGAAGGCTTGGTACCCATCTGGTGGTACCTTTGGGAGGTGGTGTAAGTTTTAGAAGGTAGACTGTAGTTGGAGGAAGTAGGTCACTGGGAGAATGTCCTTAAAGGGTGTCCCCAGCCCCTTCTTCTCTTTCTCTCTTTTTGCTTCCTGGCTCACACACAGGAGGTGAACAGCTCAGCTCCTCTACATTTTGCTGCATAAGCCAAGAATGCAAGCCAACTATTGCTCTATCCTTGGACCTTTCTCAAGTCTCTGCTTGCAGTGGGCAACACTGAGGGATGAGCAATGTCTCCCTTTGGAAGGAACAGCCAGCTTGCTGATTGTAAAATGGTGAGTCCCCCACACTCAGTGTTCCCCTCCTAGAGTTCAAGGTGCTGTGTGCAGGCCCCAGGTAGGCCTCCACATCACCCTGTGGGAGTCGGAGGGCAGATACAGCTGATGCTGACATCATCATGCTCTGCTGCTTGCAGTGCTATGAGCAGTAAAGTCCTTTGCCTTTAAACCAGAAATCCTGTCTTCTGCCAGCATCCATGAAACAGTAGCAGGCTAACTTTTTTGAACTGTAGATAGGTTAGAGTCAAATCCCAGGCTTATGACTCTAGGACAAGGATAAAAAGTTCACAGAAATGTTTTGAGAAAACTGAGTGTTCACCGAGGCACTCGCTTTTTCTCTGTCCTTCATGAAGTTGCTCAACCATCCTTAAAAATCATTGACAAAGTTGGAGGTTCTTGGCAATGCTGTAGAATTCTTGGACTCTTACCTTTGACCTCTCAAGTCACTGAACTTCCTGAATTCTTTGCTGCACATGAAAGACCCTGTGAGAACACTCATGTAGGATGTGTGATCCCAGAGTACCAGGGTCTCCAGGGTCATCCAGGCACATTTGTTTTCAAGAATCTCCAATGAGTGAATTTAGCCACATTCCCTCTGGAGCTCAGTGTGACATTTTAGCCTTTCCCTTTTAGGACCTTTCTCTGCTTGAATGGAAAAAAAAAAAAAAGAATGAAATGCCTTATCGTTAAGTTTTTTCCTTTTGTGGCCTTTGTGGCCTTTCAAAACTGGTTGTATCCTGCAAGAAAAAATACTGTCCTGAAGTTCACTTATCATTGTCTTTTCTCAAGGCTAAATGATGTTCCAAATTTTCCTTAAGAATCTTTTGTTGTGAATCTCATTCTTTTCTCTGCTGGTTTCCTCAGGGAAAACGGGGGAAAGCTGAACTCTCACAGACACGTGGATTCAAGATTTTCTGTTCTTTGTGATCACCCTTACATCCTCCCCTCCCCCTCAACGCATAGACTTCGTATTGAGTGGAACTCCAGTTGGCTAGATTGCAATGATTAAGTTCTGAGATCACTTCCAAACATACAGTTGATGAGTTTGTGTGATTTGGGGATCACATATCTCCAGTTTATGCATATCTGTGCAGAGTGTCATAAGTCTTCTTCCACTCCATCCCCAGTGGCTCTACTTAGAACCGTCTGTCATCCTTTGTCCCATGGAGCATGCACTCCCAAGGATTCTCCTTCACAAGAGACAACACTTTCCATAAGCTTCCCTTACGTATATGCCCTGCTTTGCCCTACAACTCTTAGCAGACTCATTACTATTGATATTTCTACCTTGCAATTAATAAAAAAATAATTTTTATTTTAAGGTCAAAAAGGAGTATATGCATATTGTCTCCCTTGCCTTGACTTTCTACCATGGTCTGATACCAAAATACTGAAATACTGTAGCTTTTCCTTCTCTTTTTCCCTTTATTTTTCAAACTGTCCAGCTAAAAGCTCTTCATGGTTTTTCTTCTTGACTTCCTTGGTCATTCACTTGTCAGTCAACAGGTGTTGATTTGGGACATAATTGCGCAGGCAGCCAGATGGAGTTCTCTGAGTGAATACTCTGAGTATGTAGCTATTTGCTATATATGTTCTTTGATTTTTTTCCTTTTAATTTCTTAGTGATGCTTTTCTACTACAGGGTTTCCTGTGTTGGTGGTGAAGTTAATGTGGTAAGGAAAATTGTGCAAGGGTAGCCTTTGAGAAAACCCTGAGAGAAGATCATTAAAACTCTGCTTAATTGGGTACTTATCCATAAAATTCCGTCCCCTCCCCACTTCGGGAAATTTATTTCTGTCCTTAAAAGCATATGCTTTGGTGGTTTCTGCAAGCAATAGCTTTAAGTGCTGTAGCTATCAATCTACTGACCATTAAAACATTATATTTTGCCTATGAATCATGTTTAGGCAACTTTAATAGCTTAAATCAAATCAGGAAAATGATGTGATAGAATAACATTGATATGAAAAGATACATATTGATGCTGATTTTCATTTTTATTCTTTTGCTCATAGGTATTTTGTAATTTTTCTGTTGTTAATATCTACAAAACTGATGTGGGATACATTGTTTGTAGTGATGGATTTTAATTGTCACAAGTGCCAACAAAAACTGGAGTCTACTGTGGTCATGCTGTATTATTGGTATATGTACAAAAACCTGCCATTTAGAATATTGAGCAATAATATATATCTAGTCCTTTGTGTTTGTTGTGTGAATATATATGTGCTTTGAAGACCTATCTTAAATAATTTTTTTTTTAAGAAAGAGGGGACAGTGAGAGAGAGAGAGAGAGAGACAGAGAGAATCAATTTTTGTTTAGTTTTTCACATGGTTTCGTTGCTCTGACACTTCGTTATGTATGTGGTGCTGGGGTTTGAACTCGCGTACTTGTGCATGCCAGGCAAGCACTGTAACCGCTGAGCCACCACTCCAGCCCCTATCTTAAATATTTTTATGTGGCCAGAAACTTTTATTCATTGTCATAACTCTTTTTGGGTCTTGGAGCAATTAAGGGCCAATAGAAATTGTTTGAGTATCCAAATCTTAGACCCTTTTAATATTCTATGATATCCAACAAGCCTTGTAAATAAAAATATATCCTGATCCAAGCCTTATTCAGAGAGAAGATCTTTCACAAAATTTGAAAAATTTGTGTCCCTTTGATCTTAAAGACTTGTGCATAATTACTACTAACATTATATAACATCCTCTCTTCCATTCTATTGAAGACATTTTTTTTTTTAGGGATAAACAGTTTATGTATTATTCTGCTCAGTATGGTTTTGAAAAAAACCTGGTATATGATAACTGGCCATCAAAGGTGTCAAAGGACCCAAGAATGAGACAGACAAATCCAGGATTACACAGAGTCCAATTTATTAGGGACTTATGGATGGAAGAAAGTCTTGGGTGGCAGTAAGACAGGATGATCCCCTGAGGCAGAAGGAATGTGCTCTAAAGCTAAGCTAGACAAATGTGGCTTGTGGCCAACCAGAATATATCTGGGTTTTCTCAACAAAACAAAACAAAAACAAACTATTAATATGTCAAAGACCAGTTAATAGTGCAGGCCTCAGTGATTAGAACAACAGGCTGATAGTCTTAATGACTTTGCTTATCCTATAGGGTTTGGAATGTGTGCCAGGGTCATCTGGCGACCAAGAAGGTTGTAGTCGTCAAGCTGCGGTCCTATAATATCAATAAAACATCTCTGTTCCGTTAAGTCCAACATGTCTCAATTGAAGTTTGTCTTTCAAACTTTTTTTCAAACTTTTAATATACTCTCCATCTGGAGGAATAATCCCTATCCCCCGAAGTTCATAGGTCAAAATTCTGATTTCTTGTGTCAAATTTTATTTTTCCCTCCACTCAACTTCCCCAAGTGATCTCCAAGTTCTGTTGAATCTATCTGTTAAATGACTGTCTCTTTTTTTTCCTTCTTCTTATGCACTACCTTTTCCCTAGTCCAGATTCTAATCATTTTACCTTGAGTTCAACAGCTTTCTAAATGCCCTCCCTCCCATATCCTCTTACTTACCTTCCTACAGTAACTCTTAAACCATCATGTGATGCTATTTCACAGTTTAGAAATGATCTTGAGCAATTCATTACCCTCAGCATAGAATTTTTTTCCCATCAAAATATTTTAATTATGATAAAATAGGCAAATTTACCATCTTTGCCATTTTAAAATACACAGTTCAGGGCTGCAGAGGTAGCTCAGCAGTAGAGCCCTTGCCTGGCAGGTGCAAGGACCCAGATTTGATCCCCAGCACCACATACACAACTAAATAGAGGAAAAAGAAAACCAGATGAAAAATTTAAAAAAAAAATAAAAAATTGACTCTTTCTCTCTTAAAAAAGAAAATTCACAAATCAGCAGTCTTAAGTACATTGACATTGTCTGGCAACCAATCTTTAGTACATTTCAAAACTGAAGTTATATCCCCTCCCCTCCCCCAGCCCCTGGGAACCATTATTCTACTATCTGCCTCTATGAATTTGAAAATGTTTTATGTCCCATAAGTGAAATGATTAGGCATCTTGCATAAGTAGGATCATACAGAATTTTTCATGCAGTATTTTTTTGTGTGATTAGCTTATTTCCTTTAGCATAGTGTCCTTAAAGTTCATCCATGTTTTAGCATGTGTCAGAATTTCTTTCCTCTTAAAAGCTGAATAACACAGAATAGATAATTTTTAGCACAGTACAGAAGGTCCTCCTGGATCTTATTTCTGGTCCCCTCTCCAACCTCAGGTCCTATTATATGTTTACTAGGTCATTTCTTTAGGTCTGTTGGTCTGTTATTTTTAGTGCTTTAAATGCCCAACTGTTGGTGGCTCTTAGCCAGGTTTTCCCTGACCACAATAGCTCTCTCTCTTTTTTGACCAGGCTAGTGCTTAGGGTCCTAAGATACATACGTCCATATTATAATCTACTGTAAAAACCTGAAATAGCTTATGAGGACCTTTCTACATCATTATCCTTCCCCCCTGAAATATGAGTTTAAATTTCTCCTTAGTTTTCTGTGATATGATGACAATTTAACTATTGCTGGCCAATTGTGTCATATCTTGCTTTTTCTATTTTTTTTTCCTTTAGAGTTTATTTATTTTTTGTTAGATAAATATGGAGTTACAATTGAGGGGGAAACATTGTCAAACAATCAAGAACAAATGTATATATACTTGGTTATCCAAGGCTAATGCCATGTCATGGATGCCCAGCTTGGGTTCCCCATGTTACTATTTCCCCCAGAAGACCCCGAGTTAAATGGATATCTTGTGGAGGTCAGAGATCTCCTTCTGAGATGATTCCCCCATATTCCCACCCTCCAGTCTCCTAGATATTCTTCCTAAGCCCTTTCCCCATCCGGTCCCAGACCCTCGCCACCCGGTATCCTAGGCAATCATCCCTCTGTTGCGTTAAGAATCATACAATTTGAGGTTATTGTTAGCTTAGCCATCTAACATACTGCTTCTCGATGTATTCTAGCTTCCACAGATGAGAGAAGCCATTCAGCCCTTGAGTCTCTGAGATTGGGATACTTCACTTAGCACAATTCTTTCCATCTCCATTCATTTGGCTGCAAAAGCCATAATATCATCTTCTCTAATGGCCGAGTAGAATTCCATTGTATAGAAGTACCAAAGTTTTTGTATCCACTCATCGAGTGAGGGGCATCTGGGTTGGTTCCATAATCTAGCTATAGTAAATTGAGCTGCTATAAACCTTGATGAAGCCATATCACTATAATATGCTGATTCTAACTCTTTTGGGAAAATACCCAGGAGTGGGATAGCTGGGTCGTAAGGTGATTCCATCTTTAATTTTTTGAGGATTCTCCACACTGCTTTCCACAGTGGTTGAACCAGTTTGCAGTCCCACCAGCAGTGTAACAATGTTCCTCTTTTCCCACAGCCCCTCCAGCATATGTTATTGTTAGAATTTTTCATTTTTGCCACTCTAACAGGAGTGAGGTGGAATCTCATTGAAGTTTTGATTTGCATTTCCCTTATAGCTAATGATGTAGAGCATTTTTCTCACATATTTATGGGCTTTCTGGACTTCCTGTGTTGAGAAGTTTCTTTTTAGAACCGTAACCCATTTATTGATTGGATTATTTGTGATTTTGGTGTTTAGCTTTTTTAGTTCTTTGTATTTTCTGGATATTAGCCCTCTGTCCGAGGTGTAGCAGGCAAAGGTTTTCTCCCATTCTGTGCTTTGTCTATTATTAGTAATGCTGTGAGAAGAACATCCTGCTTCTGACCACAGCGGAGGAACTCATTACAGACTTTTCTATCCACTATAAAGATTTATAAAACTAGATGAATATATGATACCTATTTGTAGGTTTGAAACAATAGACAGTGTGGGACTGTGATTCTTGACAAAAGAGAAACTCAGGGTGAGAGCCAGCCTGAGTACACTGCACTCTCCTGACTCCGTAAGAGGTTGATGGAGCCCAAGCACAACAGGGTTTCTGCTGAGCTGAGGAGGCAGAGGTGGGAGCTAGGACTGCTGAAGTGGTTGGAATTTAGGGAGCAGGGTACTTACTGGAGAAGAGGGAGATTCAGGGAGGGCTTAGAAGTCTGTTTTGGGATTTCCTTATTGGAGAAAGAGAGAAAGAAAAAAAAGAGAGAAGTAAATGGTGGTTAGACAGAGGAAAAATATTTGATGAAATAATGACTGATAATTTCTCAGATTTGTGACAAACATGGCCTTTACATATCTGAGAAGTTCAGCAAAACCTAAGAATGATAAATATAAATAAATCACTACCTAGGCACATTACCACCAAGCTACTCAAAGCCAAAGATGAAGAGAAAAAAAATCTTTTTTTTTTTTTAAAGAGAGAGAGAGGGAGAGGAAGAGAGAAACATTTTTTTTTTAAATTTGGTTTTTCATGTGGTCTTTGTTGCTCCAAAACTTCGTTGTATATGTTCAAACTCGTGTACTTGCACATTCTGGGCAAGCGCCGCAACCTCTGAGCCACCGCTCCAGCCTGAGAAAAAAATCTTAAAAACAGCTAAAGAAAAAAAAATTGTACACCAGGGAACTTGGATGCAATTATTGGTAACTTGGGGGAAGTAATAGAACCCAGAAACAATGGAACTGCATTGTTGAAGTGCTGAACAGGCAGATGCCCCCCAAAGCATGTCCCCCAAGAATGTCCCCCAGCAAGTCTGAACTATGGGAAATCCTTAAGAATTAGTTGTTGAGGTTCAAAAGGAAATGATTCAGATGGAAAACTGAGTTCACAGGAAAAAATAAAGAGCATTTCAAATGGTAATTATGTGGGGTAAGTATTAAAGACTAGAATTTATTCTTTTCCTTAATGTTATCATGAAGAAAACTAAGACAAAAATGTATTGCATGGTGTGGATTATAACATACATGTAAATAAAATAAATGATAATAGAAAATTGGAGGGGGAAATGGTATAATATTATACATTTCTTATGGGTTATAGGAATTGATACAATATTAATCTGAAATATACCTTAATAAGTGATGGATGTATACTATAATTTCTAGAATAACCCCCCCCACATAAACCCTACAAGGAAATATAGTTTAAAAAACCAATAGCAGGATTAAAATGGAAAATTACAGAAGTTTTTTTTTTTTTTTTTAACAAGGACTAGGGGGCTGGAGCGGTGGCTTGGTGGTTGGGTGCTTGCCTGACATGCATGAAGACGCAGGTTTGAACCCCAGAACCATGTATACAATGAAGTGTTGTAGCAACAAAAGCCAGATGAAAAACTGAATAAAAATTGATTCTCTTTTTCTCTCTCTCATTGTCCCTCTCTCTTAGAAGAAAAAAGAAAAATGAAAAAGAAGGAAATGAAAATGAACAAAGGAACAAAAACTGGCTGAGACAAATGAGAGACAAACGGGAGGCAAGTGACAGACTTAATTCCAATCATATTTATCAAATGTAAATAGATGAAATGTATCAATCAAAAAGCAGTAGTTATCAGACCATAGATCAAGGATCTGCTGTAGATTCTCTAAAGAAACACACTTCAAGTACAATGATACATATATTGCTAATGTCAGAAAAGAGATGTAAAATATATATAATGCAAATAATAAGCGTAAGAAAGCTATTATGGCTGTGTTAATATCAGATGAAACAGTCCTATAGTTGAAGAATCACCAGAAATAAGAGAAACCTTCCATAATATTTAATAAAAGGGTCAATATCTCAGAAAGACATAATAATCATAAGTATGTATATACTTAACAGATTCAAAATGCATTAAGCAGATATTGACAGAATCAGGGGGAGAAATAGGCAAATCTATAACTGTCTTAAATTTTTTTTAATTGTTAAATTGTCTTAAATTTTAAACCCCTCCCTCTCTTGGTAATGGGTAGAACGAGTAGGCAAAAAGGAAGGCTTGGGTCTGAATAACTATCAATTTCCTAGATGCTGTTGCTTTTTGTAGAGCATTCCACCCACCATGTCGAAAGAATTTCTTAACCAGTGCATGGGGGAAATTCACCAACCACTAACAAAACAACACAACAAATTTCACAAGATTGAAGTGTTCAAGGGCATGTTCTCCGACCACAGCAGAATTAAATTAGAAATGAAGGACTGTTTCCTTTTTCTCTTCCCACAGGAGATTTTTTTTTGTAATCAGGTTCTTGTTCTTTAGCAAAAAAAAGAACTGGGAAGAGACAAAGATCACTCAGCTTTACAGGTGACCGTGCAAAAGCCTCACCAACTAGGAGAGAACTGCATCAGAGGGGACCCTGAATGATGGAGGCCACCAAGAGGACAGAACTTTGCAGAGTTTATATGTGTCCACTTTGCTGGAAGGAGCATTGGCCTGAGGTAAGCTTCTTCACCAATTCATGGAGAGGGTCTTATTTAGCTAAATAGCCAAGGGAGGAGATTTGGGGAGCAGATATGGACCTGTGGGAATGGATGAAAAGTGTGAGAATGTTTGCATCCCATGCTAAAGCTCACTCAGTCTTCTTAAACTCAGCCCTATAACAAAGTAACTGTTAAGGCATGGATGAAGGCTACGCCGGGCTTAACAGCGTGGACTTCCCTCACCAGTGAGCTCTTGGCTGCAACCACTATGGAGTGGTCACTTTGTCAGCAGAAAACCTAAGAGCCCCCAAAATGGCAGACACCTGAGGGACACCTGGGTGACATATTGATTACATTGGAGCTCCTTGGTCATAAGTGTGGGTTAGAAAACTCCTTTTTATGCTTGAAATTCTCTTGGCCTCACTACTCATTAGTAGAATAAGATCTATGAGAAGTTTATAGGTTTCGACCAGCTTCAAGCAGGTGCAACCTGACAGCACCTCACCCTGGGCCTGTGTCACCTGCCTCTGGCTCCCCACACTGGTAGTTCTCTGATACTGAAGCATGAGGCATGAGCAGGGACTCACTTTAGCACTCCTACATATGTAACCTGTTAGGCATGAAAGAGCTATTGCCCCATAGAAGTGTGACCTAGGATTGGTCCACTGGCACACACCTGACTAAGACTTTGACAGAGTCACAGGGATTATTTATATGGGTATAGAGGTAGGAGTCCACTGCTGACACCCCCAATGACAGTCCAAAACACTTCCCATGGGGTGATTTTGGCCATGTTCCAATTGGTTACCTCTCTTGTTCATGCTTATCAGCTTTGTTCTTCAATCATGTGTGTGTGTGTATGTGTGTGTGTGTGTGTGTGTGTGTGTATGTGTGAATTCTTTGAATTATCCAGTAGTTTTCCAATAATTTCTCTGTTCAAGTAGTTTCTGCTGTTTGCAACAAAGAATGCTTACTCTGTAAAATGAGAGGGTTGAACTAAATGATCTCTACATTATTACCTAGTCTTTCCCGCACCTTTTTATTTTAAAGCTTCTATTTCACGTATGCATGTCATGAAGTTTTTTTCTTTAAGAAATAAAATAAGGGCATTATTAGGCTTAAACTGGTAGACTTTCTTGGAGTTGTCCTTTGGAAGATGATTCTAGAGATCAACACATTGAATAGATATTAGTTCTAACATCATTTTTTCAATGGACCTAACCAGGGCTAAGTGAACTGTAGAAGATTTATGCTCTTATTTTATTTGAGAATTATCTTTACACAGATTTGATCCTTTTCTAGCAAAAAAAAAAAAAAAAAAAGAAAGAAAGCAAAAGAAAAGAAAAGAAAAGTTAGCATTTCCTGAAGACCTACTATGTCCTAGTCACTATGCCAGTAGCATACTAAAGTGGAGGGGGGGTACAATGGGAGCTGCCTGTCCTAGGAGAGGATTTAATCACTGAGGTTGTTTGAAATTGCCCATGAATTATAATAATAAAAATGTTCAGTTTGAACCATCTTTAGTTAGTGTTATTGTTGTTTTTAAACTTTCTTCGGTTAGGGCTGGGGACGTAGCTGAGTGTTAGTGTGCTTGCCTAGCTTGCACAGGTCTTAGGTTTGGTCTCAGCAGCCCACCTCCCACTAATTCTCTATAGATAGTGCTCCCCCTTTGCTTGTACTTGAGGTACATGGCTCCTTTGGAGCCTTCTCCCCACTTTGCTGCTGCTCTAGCTTTATGTGCTGTTTTATCACCCAAAAGAGCTCTACAAGGTATTGTCATTCCACTCCCATAATCTAGATCAGCCTTGAAAAGACTCATTCAAGGGCACAGTTAGACAAGAGCAGATCATGATTTAAACCCAAAACCTCAGGTGTGCAAAACTTTTTAGTCCTACTACCCCACCCTATTTCCTTAAGGTGACCTGGAAAACATATCAGGCTCTTAAGCACGGTTTTCGTCTAGCCTAGGATTTGGCAGATCACTGCAGCTTCTAAAATCACACGGATGATTAGGGGTGCTCTTGGAGCAACGGACGAGGACCAACTCTGTCCCTGGTGGCAAAATTCCTTTGGTTGTTGTTGGTCTCTCAAACTCCAATGATGTGCACTTTGATTTAAAAGTAAATGTAAAAGCAGAGACTAAATTCAGACCTATAAGACAGTATAACTGCCCCACTTCTTTAATGCATTTGGCTCCTTCTCAAGAAATAAACATAAATAGCATTGTAACTTGTTAGTGATAAAAAGCTAGTCCCTTGTATGAGAAAGTTTATTTTAAAAAATAGCTTAAAGCAATCTAGCGATCATGATAAAGTATCAAAAATAATTTGCTCTCGGTTAAACTGTACTTTTTTTTTTTTTTTTTTTTAAAGAAAGAGGGGACAGGGAGAGAGACAAAAAGAGAGAAGCAATTTTTACTTAGTTTTTCATGTGACTTTCATTCCTCAGACACTTGGTTGTGTATGTGGTGCTGGGGTTTGAACTCGCATACTCGTGCCTGCCAGGCAAGCGCTGTAACTGCTGAGCCACTGTTCCAGTCCCTAAACTGTACTCTTTTCCTATGCCCACACTGAAAGTATGGGTACACCAAAGTAATAAATTAAGAGTTCAAAGCCGTTGAGAATGCAGTTTGAACTGAAGTAGATGTAAAAGCATCATACAAAAATCCTTTCTAATTGCTTTTTGAATTCCTACCTCTATTCTCCCCATTTTAAACTACCAATCTTCAATCCTGAATGTTTGTTGTTCAAATATATTTTCCAAAGGTAAAGAAATTCTTCTTCATGGTCAAGGTTTTCTCTTGCTTGTAAATTAACAATACTTTTTAAAACTCAAATCTAAATAATACAAACATATGGATTAGATTTGTTTTAGAAATAAACATTGCTGTAAGGCCTGGCTGTGGAAGCATGGGGGTGGGGGAGAAAAATACATTTCAGGCTCTTCTGACATCAAAACAATTAGAAACATTCTTAAATCACTCAGAAGCCCAGCAGTACAGATGGCCTCATTCTTTGAACAATCTCGCCTCACCATCAGATCCCAAAACTCTTCTGAGTTGGGGGACTGGCAAGACCTGCCTGCCTCCCACCTTACTTTCTATCCTCTAGTTCTCCAGATTTTAGGATGTGAACTGACTATAGAGTTATCAATCTTTTAATTTGGTGTTTTATTTCAGATTAAATTTTGCTGTTTGCCTTTGGTTTCTTGTTTGTCTAAGTGTGGTCCAGAGACCACACACACATCAAAATGACCCAAGGCATTTGCTAGAAATGTGGAGTCCCAGGTCCACACTAGTCTTGTGAGATCCACATCTTCATAGGCAGAGCTCAGGAATCTACATTTTAATAAGAACCCTAAACAAACTGAAGTTTAGGATCCATTGCTCTAATTGCTCAGTATTGATTAAAGTTTGGCCTTGTTATATTGCTAGGATATGATATCCCAGAGCTATATCTAGGTAACAATAATTTTAGCACTGTTTATGGTTTAGATTCAATTAGTACTGATTATCTCCTTTCATGCTATGCTTGTTCATTTCTTTTCGTTTCTTTCTTTTTTTTTTTTTCAAAAAGAGAGAGGGACAGTGAGTGAGAATCAATTTTATTTAGTTTTTCATGTGGCTTTCGTTATTCTGACATTTTGTTGTGTACATGGTGCTAGAGTTCGAGCCTTCGTCCTTGCACAAGCCAGACAAGTGCCCTAACCACTGAGTCACTGATCCAGCCTCTGTGCTATGCTTTTTCAAAGGGGCTATTTCATGTACTAATGGATTATCCTGTGAAGTATTTTAACTACCATATTTGTCTTCCTATCTCCAGTTATGAAAGATAACCCTTTAGAAGAAGTAGCACATTGAGCTTTATATCATTAATTTTTACCTCAGTGGGAACAAATAAAAAAAATAATTCCTTGGAGAACTGGTATTGATAGAGGGAAGGGAAAAGAAATCTTGAGGGCAAAAGTGTCTTTAACCAAGAAAGGAAGGTACAAATGAGAGATTTTTCTTCTTTTAAATTTATTTTTATTAATGCATTATAGTTTTATATAATGAATGTTGGGATTAGTTGTCACATATTCCTAGATGCACGTAATTCAGCAATACAATTTGTTCAATATCCCCCCCCCCCCATCCCTCTACCTCCCTCCTCCTGTCCCCTGATCCCTTGCCTTTCTTCTGGGTCCTATATTGTTCCTAAAAAACCCAAATACGGCGATGTAATTCTTATACCTATGAAGAACATTTTTATATATATGACTATAGTACATACAGTGACTGCTTGGAATGTACCTTGCTTTATCTCAGTTCCAACATTTCCCCTTCTCCTCCCTTCCTATCATTGTTTGTTATTCTTCAAAATAACAAATGAGAGATTAAGATGATAAATTTAATTATTTTCTTATTGAAGATATGAGTGAGCTTGACCCTTTTGTTAAAATTCTTGTTTCCCCCTTGGACCCAAAGATAGTATAGTATCAGCCTTATTTGGTAATTTATTTGTAACAGTGTCCTATTCTGAGCAGTTCAGAATTCTGTTGTTTTATTTTCTGGTATTTTGAGCTAAGTCAGGACTTTTTCACATCCCCTGACATTTTAGTGATAACACTTTATTTTCCTAAGACAGGAAGATATTTCCATTCTGTGCACTGCCTGGCCTGGCTTTTGTCTAGAAAAGACAGTCCACTCAAGCCCTGGCCAAATGTGAGAGAGCCAGGACAGATTTTGTGCTTTTGGGAGGGAGCACTTTGAGAAAAACTCACGGGGGAGGCATAGTGGTTGTGTCTGTGTGAGGTCTTTGGTTTCTCTGTTCCTTTAAATCTCAGTTCAATATCTTAGTTGGGGAATGAACGTGGACATTTCCTGGAACAATGTCTACTGGAATTCCATACCCACTGGAAGAATGAGAAGGTCAAGGAAAGAAAGATTCTTCATGTGCTCAGGAATACAGGAAGCCCCAACGGCTCTTTATGGAATTAGTGAGTTTTCCCTGACAGAGAATAAATGATTCCATCACTGGTCCAAATAAGAGAGTGGGTGAAGGTCTGACCACTCAAGAAATTCCTGTTTCAGTCTGGAGTGTGAAAGGCATCTTCCTCTCATAGTGAAAGGGAATAATGAATTTCTCTGCAAAATTTAGGACTACAAGCATCATTACATGGTGGATGTGCAAGGCATGGCCTTTGAGGGTGACCTGGATTTCAGTCCAGGCTCCATTACACACCAGCCAAATGACTGGGCAAGTTACTTCCCACCTTCTCAGCTTCAGTGAGTTCCCAGACAATACTGGTACCCACCTCCCGGAGCTGTTAAGAGGGGCTCATCCACACCCGCTCCATACTAAGGGCTCAGTGGATGTTAATTTATCTTTCACCCTCGTGTGCTTTCTGTTGTAGATGCTGCTTTTCTCTGCAGAAAGTGAAGCAAACACCCAAAAAATTGGTAAAGACAAACTAGTAAGAGCTGATTTCTCTCTTCACAAGCATCCCCAATAAATGGCATGAGACTGTTTTCTGAACATAGGAAGAACCTTTGTCTGAATTCTCCTCCTAAATAATCTTAAAGTATTCTCCTTAAAAATGATGTATCGCATCTCATAGAAGCTATTTTTGCCAAATGCTGAAAGTTTCAGTCACCAATAAAGGAAGAAAATGAGAAGCTATGGGCATGTACATAATTTGACAGTTTTATTATACATTTGTTGAAATATGGTAATTTCTCCTTGGAATGGAAAATACCAGTAACAGAAAGAGAATACCTCACTAAAGGCAAGGTACTTTTTGTATACATATCCTCTTCTTAATTCAGGTGAAACACAAGAAGGAACTTTTTTTTTTTTTTTTGAGAGAGGGACAGTGAGAGAGAGAGAGACAGAGAAAGAGAGAAACAACTTTATTTAATTTTTCGCATGGCCTTAGTTGCTCTAACACCTAGTTGTGTATGTGGTGCTGGGGTTTGAACCCGGGTCCTCGTGCTTGCCAGGCAAGCGCCGAAACCCCTGAGCCACCACTCCAGCCCCCAAGAAGGAACTTTTGCATGTGACTTTTAGCAAGAAATACGTTTTAACTATGTATGTATAATATATATGTGTAAATACAAATTAAACCAAAATTTTCATGAAAGAATACTCGTGATATGTGATAGACCTTGGGCATTTTCTGTTCTTTACCATTTCTTGGTATAATGTTGGTTACAGCTCGCACAGCTAATTTTATGACCTGCTAATATTCAACTGTTTAAATATTGAAAAACTGTCTTATCTTCTTAGATATTACTAGCTAAATTACGTTTTTCACTGTGGAAATTAAAATCCCAAGAACATGCAAATGTCCAAGTTCATGCAGCCAGGAAATGTCTTACACATGAATTTGAATCTAGAGCTCTGATTCTAGATTCTGATTCTGTCTACACCTGCCACACTGCCTATTGCAGGCCTTTCCTCTTTTCCTTTCTGTTCATGCATGAGTGTGTGTGTGTGTGTGTGTGTATGTGTATGTGTCTGTCTGTCTGTCTGTCTGTCTGTTTCCCAACACTCTTAGCTATTTGGAGGCCATGAAACCATTTACAAGGCCAGTCCTGGAAGCATCTAAGACAGTTGCAGGAAAAGCACAGCCCCTGGAGCTGCTCTCGTTTGCAGGTCCCCATTGCAAAATTCTCACTAAGAACTCCACTTGTAGAAAAGATGGTCTCATTATTCATGTGTTTAGGAAAACAGTTTTGTTGTTCTTTTCCAATGGAAGGCACAGATTTCTGCCTGAAGCCACAGGGGAAAACGTCTACTCAGTGCTTGTCTTTCCATTTTGTCCTTACTGGAGCTAGAGGATGAGCAAAATCAAGGTGCCAAAGTGAATAAAGAGGACAATGTTCCACTTTTCGGTTCATTTTGACCTTTTTTTCCTTTTCTAATAACTTAATGCAAATCAGAGAATTCCCTACACCCGCGTTTTGTTCATCTACCTTGGAGAATATTGTGTAACAGATAATTCTGTTCTTTTTCTTTCTTTTTTGTTTTGTGTGTGTGGGGGGGAGGTACTCTGGATTGAACCCTTGGACGCTTAACCACTGAGCCATATCCCCAACCCTTTTATTTTATTTTTGTTTTGGGGCAGGTTCTCGCTAAGTTGCTTAGAGCCTTACTAAGTTACTAAGGCAGATTCTGAACCTGAGATCCTCCTGACTCAGCTTCCCAAGTTGCTGGATTTACAGGCATGCACCAAGAACTAATAAGTAGTTCTTGAGGGTTAGAGACAGGTACATAGTTCCTTTTATATATGAGACTGATAACAGTACCTATTGAAATCCACTTTGCTCTGTAGAGCAAAAATGCCTTTTATTAGACCTTCAGAATTCAGAATGGTTTTAGTATAAAGGGATAAAAGTACTTACAGCCTTTGAAGTCTGCCTGTATGTGCACAAGAACATGAATGTAGATGTGTGTGTTCATCCCTGTCTTCAAGGAGATGCACTTTCCTTTTGACTTTGCAATTCCTAACCCAGGCACATGTTCCTTGGGAAAACTGTTTCACAGTCTTCTTGGTAGACTATTTTCGCTGGAATGCAGGATTCCAGAAAACCATGGGTTACATGTCAAAGAGCCCAGGAAGCCTTTTTTATTAAAGACTTGAAGTACTCACCATTGTGTTGCAGCTGAGTTTCAGAAGAGGGAGCAATAGTTCTCATGTTTTAAAAGAAAATGTTGTGTGTCTTTGTCTGAAATAAACACTTTTAGGACACAACAGTGTGAGTAGGAGTGGGAAAATAAAAGCCCAATAAATATGTTCTGAAAAAGGGAAGGAATAGTTAATGCTTGGCTTTAGTCTCAGTGAAGTTTCAAATCTAGTATTGTAAACAGACTCTGACTTTTTTAATAATTCATTTATTTGAAAAATATTTATTAAATATCTACTATTGACAGGCATGTTTCTGGATTCTTATCAACAAGATTATGGTGACAATGAGAGAAGTATTGACGTTGGAACCATTAACCAAACACATACACATGTACATACATCTAGTACATAACTAGTAATCGTAATACATATATGTATACATACCTATTGTTCAGTCCTTATTGTGTACCAGCTACCATGCTTTTATGGTTTACATAATTATTTGTTTAATCCTCATGACACTCTTCTGTGATATTACTGTGCCATCTTAATAGTGATCTTACTGTCATAGTTGAGGAAACTGAGACTTTGAGAGATGAAGCAACTTGTCTGAAGTGTAAAGCAAAGAAGCTGTGAAGCCAGAATCTTAGTCTTTGTGGGACTCTTTCTCATCTAATGACTGTGTACCTTTACCTTAAAAGTTCACAGTAATTCTTTGTCACTAAAAAACAGCCTAACACTCTTTTACTGTAATTATTGTGTTAAGTGAGGAAGCAACACAGGAACTGATGGTTGATTCTACTCCATTAATATAGAGTTATGTTAATTAAAATCATTATTAATATGGGATTTGATTTCAGGCCAAAAGGTGGGTTTGGAGACCCTTATATTACTATGTGTATTTTATGAATGGCTGCTCTTTCATTAAACTGTGTGAGTCTGTGTAAATCTCATTGTAAATGACATTGAGACTTGTTTTGAAATATTTCTTTTTTTTTTTTTCTGAGTATTGAAAGGCTTTCTCTGCCAAAGCTAGAACTTTTAATTAGAAGTGTAGTGCGCTGGAAAGGAGGCTCCTAATCATGCTCAGACCTACCGTCCACCCTCTGGTTGGCGGAAGGGAGAACGTGCAGTTGTGAGAAGAGCGGTTTTTGTTCTCTGATTTTCTGCTTGTCTGCTCCTCAGTACTCACATTCATGTCGTGTTGACTTCAGAGTGCAGGCAGGTGTTGAAGTTCACTCAGATCATGAAAGGCGAAGGAGGCTGGTTCAGTAACTACTACTGGACATAAGGTCTGTGACAATCCACAGTTTTGTTTCTTGAAAAAAAAAGGGCATGATTAATAGTATTTACTATTCTCTATGCTGAAAAGATAATTATTTCCTTGAGTTAAACTGTCTGAAGCCATTTACTCTGTCTCAATCTTTTTTTCCTTTCTTTTTCAAATCAAATGGAAGAGAGGTACGCCTGGGTTTTAATTTGGCAGAGTAGCTCGGGTCTCTACCTTTTTATCTTTTTCCTCTTCTTGTTGTCAACCCCTTTCCACCATTCAGTTAGAACAAAACCTTTCTTTGTGTGATGCCAGAATGTCCAGTCTGTATGAGTGTCTCCCACAGGCAGCTATTGTAAGGATGAAATTACATCAAATATATAAGCAAAAATATTAACATAATAATAAATAATAATACTGTTAAAAGCTTTGGAAGTATCAATTGTAGGTCTAATGTCATGGGCCTACACACAGTGCAAGCTTCACAGGGACTCATGTTTAGAGGGGACCCACACTTGGTTTAATGCTCCATTGTCACTTTTTTGAAATTCTTAGTAATTTTTGAACATGGGGACCCACACTCTTACTTTGCACTGGGTTCCACAAATCCTGTGGCCAGTCCTGTAGTTGTAAAGAGGCAAGACCATGTCTTAGCTAGTGCTGTCTTCTTCCCCTCCCCACATATTTTATTGGTGCATTATAGTTGTACATAATGATGGGATTTGTGGTTACATATTCATAGATGCACACAATTTAACAATATAATGTGGCCAGCATCCTTCCTCAGCACTTGCCCTCTCTCTCACCCTCTCCCTTCCTCAGGTCCCTGAGGAAGTGCTGTCTTCTAATGCAATTATTGTTGCTGACAATAATGTGGCACTTAGTATCCTAAAGATTTCCCTTTTTGCATGTATGTTCAAATACCACATTTCCTTTCTGTCTGTTGCCATTGCAAGAGAGCTAAAAAGAGTTGATATGAGGTAATTTAAGGCATAGCTTTTTTATATGCAAAGAAATTTGAGCTCTATTAAAATAAAAGAATTGGTGTTATTAGGGGATTTACAGCATTTAAAAAAGCATGACTCCCCCCCACCCCGCCCCAGTCACCTGCTTCTCTAATTCCCAACACAAAGCAGTGAGATCTCTGCTTTCATATTATAAAAAGAATCATTATACTAGTTAGGGTTTTCCAGAGAAACAGTACCAATAGCATGTAGATAGATGATACAGAGATAAATAGGTAGACAGGAAAAAATTTATTATAAGGGGTTGGTTCACTTGGTTATGGAGCATAAGCAGTTCTACAGTATGCTATCTTTAACTGGAGACTCAGAAAAGCCAGTGTAGTTCCTATACAAGACTGAAGACACTGGCAAGGTAGATTTCCTGTACTTTAGTGTACCGATTGAAATGTTAAATTTCTGGAAGCACCCTCAAATAATGATACACCCAGAAATAATGATTTACCAGCTATCTGGGCACCCCTTAGCCCAGTCAAGTTGTCACATAAAATTAACAACTCTGGTGCAGTATCATCTTTATTCATCCTAAAGCAAGTGACAAGGAGGAAACTTCTCAGTTGATAATGACAGGATTAAAAAGGTGGGAGGAAGCTGGCTTCAGTGATAGTTGGCCAAGGGGAATGAGAGGATCTTGTGTAGAGAAGTGCTAAGGAAGTCTCTGAGGCCAGGTTGACCTGAATTTGAGTATTCCTTTCCTTGCAAACCAGCTATGTGGTTCAGAAAAGCTACTTAACTTCTCTGAGCCTCTGTTTTGTCATCTGTCAAATGGAGATAGTTATAGTATTTATTTCACTTGGCTGGGATAAAGATTAAAGAGTCAATTTCCCAGAAATCTAGTACTGTTCTTGGCAAATGGGTAAGGGTTAAATAAATATTAGCTACTATTATTCCAAGACATATTATCTGTTTTTCCCAACATAGCAGCTGGTATTTTTATGATTAAAACATGAAATTCTGAAGAAATGCTTCAGAGATTGGTCTAAAGTTACAACAAGCCTGGTTTCTCATCCCTTCAGTTTGGCCACAGATTCATTGCTGTTTAGTTCCTCTGCCACATCTGGGTGGCCTTTCTACAGTGAAGAGTAAGTTTTTACTTGTCAGCATGGAAAAAATGACCAGCAACTTCAATGGGGAGATTGTCAAGACATGAGCCCTGTTGTGGTGGGCAGTTAGAGTTCTGAATCCCATCCGTTGTGTTCCCCTGAGCTGCAAACAGGAAATAATGCAGTCTGTTTTGTAGGATTAAAACCAGGGATCATTATTAATATGGATATTCAAGATGCTGAAGTCGTAGCCCTAGGGAGGAACTGGGAACACTCATAACTCTTTTGAAAACATTTGTTATACGCAACTTATTTGTGGTTCGTAGTAGACAGCATTTCGAGGATGCTAAAAATTTATCCCATCACCTGGTCTCCTAATTATTGTCATCTGTCCTCCTCATTTTCCTGAGTTCCTAGTGATAGCATTGTCCTGTTCCATGATGGCCTAACCAGGTCATTCAGAACAACAGCAAAACCCATGACTGTTTGTGGTAATATGCCTAATGATCTACTCATCAGAGCTGATGTACTCCCAGAAACAGGAAACAGGATGCAGAACTGGTTAGCAGGGGTTTTTTTGTTTGTTTGTTTATTTGTTCGTTTTTGGCTGAAGTCTTAAAAAAGTTTGAAGCATGAAGCCAGAGGCCTTTGACTATGCTTTGGATCATCTCTCTTACAGAATTCTTCTTGAGATGGTTTCTTGAAGCCCTTTGGACTTCCTGTTCCTAGATTTATTTTTTGCTTATTATTCACCCATTCATAAATAATCAAAACTTACATTCAAAGCACCCTTCGGAAAAGGAGGCTCTCGTCCCTGCAACCAAGGGGTGACATTTTAACTGCAGAGATGGAACCAGCTGGCATAAAAGCTAGACTTGTATTTCTGTACCTGGTAAAGTGGGGATTAACTCATTAATAGAGGGGAAGTTGGAGTTCAAGCTGCAATTTAGATTAACATGCAATTCTGAGGCATCAGTGGACTAGAATTCCAGGGTCTTTTTTTCCCCACATTTTTTATTGGTGCATTATAGATGTACATAATGATGAGATTTGTTTTTATATATTCGTACATGCCCACATGATAATATGTGACCAATTGACCAGGGTCTTATAGAGAAGTCTGATTCATCATCTTGCCCAGTAAAATCGAATGGTTTAACAGTGATGATGATAACCCCTGGATTATCTGCTGATTACCCAGTGTGCATCTCAGCTGTTGTCCATAGCATCCTTCTTTTTTTTTTTTTTTTAAGAGACAGGGATAGTGATAGAGCGAAAGAGAGAGAGAAGAAGTGATTCAATTTTTTATTTAGTTTTTCACATAGCTTTCATTGTTCTGAGACTTTGTCGTGTACATGGTTCTGGGGTTCAAACTTGCGTACTCGAGCCTGCTGGGCAAGTACCATAACCGCTGAGCCACCACTCCAACCTCCATAGCATCCTTCTTAATCTTCTCAACAACATGAATACTATTATCACCTTTTCACAGATGAAGAAACCATCTCAGAAAGGTTGAGCAATTTACCCAAGTCCACACGTCAAGAAAGGGCGAGAGTTCTTACCTACCAGTCTGTGATTTGTGAAATGTGCTGCTCCATTTTTGTGTGATGTTGGGCATATTGCAGGCACTTTAAAGACTCATATTTTCTGTAATATGGGATCGAAAGATAAATGGATTATCATAAAAATTAAAAGAATTAAAAGAATCTAGAAGAGCTTAGAAGGCTACAGAATGCTATCAATGTGTGGCATAATATTATTAAGAATATTTGCAGGAGCTGGAGTGGTGGCTCAGTGGTTATGGCGCTTGCCTGGCATGTGTGGGGATGCAGGTTCAAACCCCAGCACCATGTACACAAGGAAGTGTAGGAGCAATGAAAGCCACATGAAAAACTGAATAAAAATGATTCTCTCTCTCTTTCTCACTGTCTCTGTCTCTCTCGCTCTTAAAAAAATTAGAAAAAAAGAGAATATTTGGAGAGTTATTCTGGGCTATTTTATGCCAAAGCAAGAAGCAGAGAGAGACTAAGCTTAGCTCACAAAATATAAACCCCAAGGGCACATGCCCAATCAGATACTTCCTCCAGAGACACCCTACCTGCCTACAGGTACCACCCAGTTAATCCCTATGAGGTGATTTTTTAAATTAATTTTTTATTTTTTTCATTTTTCAGGGCTGAGGACCAAACTCTGGGCCTTGCATGTACTAGGCAAGCACTCTGCCACTGAGCTAAATCCCCAACACCTGGGATTTTTTTTTTTTTTTTTTTTAAAGAGAAGGTCAGGGAGAGAGAGAGAGAGAGAGAGAAAGAGAATCAATTTTATTTAGTTTTTAATGTGACTTTTATTGCTCCAACACTTCATTGTGTACGTGGTGTTGGGGTTCGAACCTGCGTCCTCACGCATGCCAGGCAAGCATCATTACTGCAAAGCCACCACTCTAGCCCAACTATCAGGGGATTAATGCACTGATTGTGCTAAGATTCTGATAACCCAATTGTTTTACCTCTAAACTTTCTTGTATTTCCTCACACATAAACACCTCATGTCTGAACCATAACAGCTAGCCTGGACTCCCTATGTTGGAACTTGTTGGTGACACAGCTGTCCGTATTTTCAGTGACTTAGGATGCATTTACCACCAGGATGACTCAGTCATCCACTTGAGAGACGTACATTATAATAGCTCACTCACACATCAAGCAAAATGTCAAGCTGAGTGCTGGTTTCTCCTGGGGTGTGTGTATTACAGCTTCTGTCTTCATTCACAGCCTCCGCCTTCATGGGACTTGTAGCTATGAGATTAGCATTAGATGCATCAACATGCAAAGCACACATGATTCCAAATTTTGATGAGTGCTCTAAGAGAGGAAACTACCATTACGAGAGAAAACCAAGGGAATGGGCATAATTAAAATGGACCAGGAAGTAAATTTTGAGTAAGTAATAGATAAAATAAAATTGGAAAGATGAGTGGCTGTTGGGGCAAGGGTGAGGCTCAGGGACCAAGGTTCGATCCAGTAGGTGAAAAAAATACAAGACATGGCGGAAAATATTTCTCTATTTGGAGGTGACCATAGCCATTTGTCAGCAGCCCTCTGAGCCCTTTTCATTCTCTCTCTCATAGGCCTTTTTTTAATGTACAGTTCAAACAAAGAAGGTACACTGCCAACAGTTTAGGCCAGTGGGTGCATGCTCACAAGTTAATGCTTGTGACCTTGAGTATAGACACTGAATCAGGGTGTCTGGCCATGACTAAACCATGAGATAGCTTATTCCCAGCTGCTATGGTTTGAATGTGAGGTGCCCCTCAAATTTCACGTGTGACAATGTAGGAAGGCTGAGGTAAAAATGATTGAGTTATAAGAGCCTTAACCCAGCCAGTGAGTTAATCCCTTTTTAGGGATTAACTGGCAACTGAAGGCAGGTAAGGTGTGGCTGGAGAAGGTGGGTCATTGGGGTGTATATATTTTTGCATCTGGTGTGGAGTCTCTGCTTCCTGGCCATGTGTTGAGCCACTTCCCTCCACGAGACGCTTGTGGCACGTTGTTCAGCCTCACTTCAAGTTCCACAGAATGGAGCTGGCCATCTATGGACTAAGACCTTTGAAAACCATGAGTCCCAAATAACCTTTTTCCTCCTAAAACAGTTTTTGTTGGGTCCTTGCGTCACAGTAACAAAAAAGCTTTCAGTTTTAGTCAAAACACCTGCCTTGGCTACACACTAAAAGCATACCAAAACTGCATAGCAAGGAAGACTAACTGTAGCCATTTTTGGACCTGCACTGAGTGGGCCAAGAGGTGAAGGCAGGGATAGTGTTGTGCGGTTTGATTGTGATGATGTTAGATGACCTCGCATGCTGAGGGCTATGATCCTTAGAAAGAAGAGAAGATTATTCTGGATGGGGAGGGGCAAATGAGATCTCTAGAGGGAGAAAGAGGGTAGGATCTTGGCCCAAAGTATGAAGTGACCTTCAATTCTCTTAATAGGAAGGAAGTACGAAAGAGTAGCCCAGACACAGACAGGCTGGGGACTGGATGGTTCAGGGTGCTGGAAGGCTTGGTTGTTGATTTCTATTTACCCCTGAAGCCTGAGGAGAGTCTGGGATACCACTGAGATTGAGGAGATGGTCTTGCACAGCTGTCCGAACTGTCAGAGCTTAGGGCCTGGCACCGTCCATATTGCTGCTTCGTCTTCCCAACCAGAATAATGCATGCTCTTTGTTTACATTTTGGTAACTCATGGATCATTCTGGTTCCTGGCCCAGATAAAAGGATTTCTGTTCCCACATGAATTATCCTTCCTATAACTAGAAAGCAAAACACCGGGAAAAAACCCAAACATTCATTTCCTTGCCATAATAAAGAAACTTGGGTTTCTCTTCACCAGGCACTTCAGTATATATTTATTTAATATTTGTTGTACCTACTGTGGATTCTGGAATATTTTAATGGGATAGATAAGTAAATAAACAAAGTTACACTGCAGGGTGAGAAGATGAGAAGTGCTAGGGGTGGGGAAGGTAAAATGTCAGGTATCTAGAGAACGAGGCGGGAAACCAGTCCCTTTACTTCCAAGCATCATTAACCCCCTGGTTTCTACGAATATCTCCAGCTACAGGTCCCTTCTTTCCTGATGGGGAAACTCCTCCTCTGTGTATGGTGGTGATACCCATTAATGAGAAATATCAGGACACACGTATCAGGAGGCAAGCATTACAGAGACTCTCCTGACAATGTGTCCTATAAATGGTAGGCTGTATCTCAAAGTGGAGGGCAAAACAAAGAAAATCCACATTCCTTGAGGCATTTAAATCAAATAAGTTTCTGTGCTCCATACGGTGTGTGCATCCTATGTAGGCCTCAGACAAGATGTCCAAGTGACGGTTTCCAGTTGGAAATTTCCAAGATGAGATTTAGTGCCTGTTAAAAAAAGTTGTGCACTGTGGCTGGATAAGAAGTGGACACATGATTTGGTTTATAATCCATTGGAGCCCACATAAAGGCCAAATGTTTTGGAGAGTGTTTTAAAGTCTGGCAAAAGTCATAAGGCTTTAATAGTCAGGCGGCTCAGGCAAACTTGACTAAAACATCAGTCTGATTTTCTTCTCTGAACTAGAAGGAGCCAAAGCACAAAAAATGGGAGGAGTCTAGGAAGTTGCATTTGGTTTATTTTTTTCCAGTCTCTTTCTTTGATGGATCAGTCTGCCTTAGAAACCGTGTGTATTCTATCAGCAGTTGGCTTGTTAGCTTAGAATTGGTGGTAGGGAGACATCTGATCTGAATGCCTTCCTAGTCAGGATAGTTGGATGTCTCTCCTCCCTCCTGTAGCCTATATTTGTCCTCAGTTTCTTTACCTTTTTTAAGAAGACTTGTCATTGTTTTGTATATGAATTTTTAAAAAAAAATTTTAAGGGACTGGAGCAGTTGCTTGGTGGTTAGGGCACTTGCTTGGCATGCGCAAGTGTACGGGTTCAAACTCCAGCACCCATGTACACAACTAAATGTTGGAGCAAAGAAAGCTATGTGAAAAACTTAATAAAAATTGATTCTCTCTCTCTCTCTCTCTCTCCCTGTCCTTCTAAAAAAATGTTTTAAAATTTTTTAAAAAATTTACTTCTATGTTTTGCTATGGAGAAAAAATTTTAAGCTTTTTTCCTTTTCTCTATTATTGTTTGACATCACTCTGAGTTTCCTATTTTTTTGCATTCTCCCCTTTGAAATTCACTTCAAGTATGTTTCTTTGAGCTGCAATCGCTAGAAACTGTAATAGAGAAAGTAGATTACTTTCTCAGCTGTCTTTTGAGTGGCACTGCTTTTGTCTTCTCTTAACTTATTCCAATAGACTGGACTTTGCTTCAGAAGTTTCCTTCCAACCCAGCATATTTCTCTGGAGGGCCAGTATACATGCCCTCTTTGGTTAGCAACCGAAGTTTTCCTTTTACCGGAAGAACTGAGGGGCGTTAGCTATCAAGGAGTTATCAGTTCATATTTTAAGAGACAGGGTCAGTGAAAGAGAGAGAGAGAGAGAGAGAATCAATTTTATTTAGTTTTTCATGTGGGTTTCGTTGCTCCAACACTTTACTGCGTACGAGGTACTGGGGTTCAAACCTACATCCTTGCGCATGCCAGGCAAGTGCTGTAACTACTGAGGCACCACTCAAGTCCAAATGCTGATATTTTTTCTTAATTTCAAGAGACTACTCCTTAAAGCCTATTTTGGAAGCATAATACCAGTTATGATCTAATCATGTATAGAATGTATAACAATTTATTTGAAAATAAATATTAAACACTTAAGTTTATTGGGCTTTTGTATCCATCTGCTAATGGCTATTATTATTATTATTAATTATTATTATTATTATTGGTTTTTGGACTTCTTTTTTATTTTTTTATTAACATGTATTAATGAGGTACAGTATTTCAACGTGTACTGATCAAATCACAGTAACTATCATTTCCCTCTCATTTCTTCATGTCTGTAGACTTTGGACTCTTCTCTTCTATATATACATACATAATACCTTTTCTTTATCCGTTATCTATTGGTGGGCACCTAGAATGATTCCAAATCTTAGCTGCTGTGAATAAAATGATAATAGCTCTTGTTAATTTCCCCAAAGCTTTTTTCTTACTTTAATAGTCAGCATTCCCAACACTCCCTACCCCTCCAACCTTCTCCACTCTCTGCATTTTTTATTAAGAAAGGTAAGGCATTTTCTTCCAAGATAGTTAACTTTTAGAAGATTTGTATATTATTGTTTTAGTACCTGGGCTGGAAATGGAAGGAAATATTTGCAGATTGTGAAAAGAATTGAAAATAAATTGCTTTGTAGAGATGGAGAAATGTGTTAGATGCCCTAAGTTCTTTCTGGAAGAGGCTGGGTATGCATGTATACATACATATTAAGTGAAGAAGTAGGTGTTTCTGACAAGTCCACGTTTTGTTTTCTGTGTTTTCTTCCAAACAGTTCATAGACTGTTTTGTAGTGAATATCCAGATAGATTCCATCTAATACTAGCAGTCCTGTGTGCACTAGATTCCCAGTTATTACTTGGAATTGGTTTAGATGGGGAAGGCTCTGGATACTTCTTAATGTTTGGCTGGCATAGTGTAGCTAATTTTTAAAGATGGTATCCTTTCTTACTGAACGACAAAACAATTGGAAGAACTTAAGGAGCAATGAAACCCTGCATGTCATGGAGAGGAATGAGAGCCAAGGTCACATCTGTCATTGTGGGTGACAGTCTTTGATACTGTCTGTGTAATTCCCTCCATGCAATTATTTACTTGACTACAGCTTATGCTATATGGAGATCCGATTACAATCCTCAGAAACATGTTTAATAGGGTTTTTGTTGCTGTCTTCATCAGAAAGAACTTTTAAAGTCTTTGACTTGAATACTATGTATTTCATAAACTCCACTAGTGATTCTTCCAACTTGTTTTTGTCAGGACTGGCCTGAACTGATCGAGCAGGCTATTTTTGCTCCTCTTCTTTGTTTTTGTTGAAATAGACAACTTTTAGTAATTGAAGGGAGCAATAATTTCATTTGGATTGCAGGAAAATATTCATTGGTTCATAATCTCATTACAGTGCATTTTTCAGTACAAAATTATTAAAATATGTAGATAATGCTTACTAGTGCTTATTTAAGAAGCAGAAAATGGTTATAATTGCCATTAAGCTGGGGCTCTTTAGCTTGTGCAATTTCGGAGACTGCACTACTAGATAGCCTCTATAAAACTGGGAGACATCTAGCAAATCACAGCTGTTGCAATAGACTATAATGAAGAGTTTGTATAAAATTGTGTGAGTGAACAACATACAGGGTAGGTGAAATCTCTGAAAGTCAGCAAGGCTCTGAGGAATCTGCAGAAACCATGTTAACTTTTTCAAGAATTCTTTTACTAATGGCATTTTTTTTTAAAAAAGAAGATATGAAAAAAGATAACCCTCCAAAGAAAAAACAAAAATAGTAAACAAAAAATTGTCCCACACATCCCTAATTCCAAAGGGGCAAGGCAATATTGTAGTCCATGCTTTATTTATTTTTTTAAACAATTTTAATTTAGTTTTTCATGTGACTTTCATTCCTGGGACACTTGGTTGTGTACATGGTGCTGGGGTTTGAACTCGAGGCCGCACACATGCCATGCAAGCTCTGTAACTGCTGAGCCACTGCTCCAGTCCCCATGCTTTCTTTACATGAATATCAATCCTAATTATAGAGAGAGGGGTGAGTGGCACTATTGGTCAGTGGAAAGTACCTACCACAATGTAACCATTTAGTAATTTATAGTATAGTCCAGGAATGATAAGTGTGATCTTAGCCGCAAGCCCTTTATGAATTATTGCTCCTCAATTATCTTTAATATTATTTAGCTTCATGTTACCTTGATCAAATATGATTGATCAAATTTCCCTCCTACTTGGTCAAAGTAATATAGGGCACAAATGATGTTTGCCACTGTGGTTTAGATAGGACATTTTGATAATAGTTAATACCTGTTCACACAGGGAGACTGCAGGACAGTGTCCTTGGGGTCTTGGAAATAGGGATATAATAAGATGGCTCTGTACATCAGCCATGAAGTCATCAATAGGTGATGTAAACAAAACGAGCAAAGGTGAGCTAAAGAAAGTGTTGTGATGTTGGCAAAATGGCAGAGCAAGGAGAGTTGGGAATTCTCTCCTCCATGAAAGCAATGAGAACTTTGGCAAAAACAGTCAAAGTCAACTTTTTCAGAACTAAAGTTCTGAAATGAACTAAAGTTTAGTCTGAAAGTGTCAATAGTGTTGTGTTTGAGAAACCCTGCATTAGAACTTAGGAAGTAAATATTTAATTTATTGTAATCTGCCTTCCAATGATATTATACCATTCATGTATACGAATCTTACTTGTATTTCTTTCCTCTCACTCTATTTATCATTACCACCTTTTACTTAAATACATTAAAACCTCATACTACATCATTAATGGTTTTGTTTTTATAATTATCTTTTTTCTTTTTCTTTTTCTTTTTTTAAAGAGAGAGGGACAGTGAGAAAGAGAGAGAAAGAGAAAATCAATTTTATTTTAGTTCTTCATGTGGCTTTCACTGCTCCGAGACTTCATTGTGTCCATGGTGCTGGGGTTCAAACTCGTGCACTTGCGCATGCCAGGCAAGCGCCTCAACCACTGAGCCACCGCTCCAGTCCTTATAATTATCTTTTAAAGAACTCTAATAAGGAAAAAAAACTGATGTATTTCCTCATGTATTTACAGCTGGGAGTGGGGGCTTCGTCCTTAGTGTAGACCCCATTTCCACCAGCTGTCATTTTGCCTCTGCAGGGTTGTGCTCCTTCCACAGGCTCTGGGTAGAAGCCATTCTTTACCACTGAGCTCCTGGTGGCTGCTGGTGATGCCTAGATTATGGCCACGTAACCCCAACCTCTGCCTTGGGGGTTGCACTGTCTTCTCTTCTGTGTCTCACCTCCCTTCTGTAAGAACACCTGGGATTGCATTTAGGTCCCCTCCCCGCCACCTGCTGGATAATTCTTGATAACCTCCCTGTCTCAAAATCTTTAATTTCATCACACCTGCAAAGTCACTGTTACCAAGCAGGTAACACTCAGGTTCTGGGAGTCAGCCAGGATACCTTTGGAGGTGGTTAGTCAGCCTACCACACCATGTCCTTGTTCTCTTTCTCAGGTGCCAGCCCAGTGTGAGTTCCATGGGCCAGGCCATTCCCATCTTCTCTCTCCTATGTTCCTTGTCTGTCTTTTGTTCTTCCTTCTCTATTTCTCTATCTTAGCTATATTTTCTAAGCCTTCTTTTGAAATTCTAATTCATGTTTCATTTCCAAATATTCCTTCGTGCTTTCTTACTGTTCTTTGTACCATAGCCTTTTGTTCTTAGTTCATGGGGAGATATTTTCTCTTGTGTCTTGTGACTATGGCTATCGGTTTCATTCCTTTTAAAATGTGAGGCATCTAACCCTCGTTTCTGGGCATGGCTTATTAATAGGTAGAGTCTGGTACAACTGAGGGGAAATTGTTTTTTTCCTTTGCAGTTAAATTTCCCCTGGAGTGAAAAAAAAAAAAAAACTCTAATATTCTACATGTAAGTTTCCACTTAGGGGAATGGAGCAGTGGCTCAGCAGTTGGAGCACTTGCCTGGCATGCGTGAGGACCCAGATTCAAACCCCAGCACCACAATACAACTAGGTGCTGGAGAAACAAAGGCCAGATGGAAAAATAAATAAAGCTGATTGTCTCTTTCTCTCTCTCACTCTTTTTTTTCTCAAAAAAAAAAAAAAAAAAAAAAAAAAAAGAAAAGAAAAATAAAAGAAAAAGAAAAAAAAATTTCCACTTAGTTCTGGTAAGTTAATTACCATTAGTCCATTTCTTTTCTATCTCCTAAATTTTTTCTCTCATCTGCTATTGCTATTTTAATTGAGATACAATTTATATAGCATCAAATTAACCATTTTAAAAGGTAAAATTTAGCTCCATTTAGTACATTTACAGTGTTGGGTAACTACCACCTCTATCTAATTCCAAGACACTTTCACACTTTCATTATCATCCATGAAAATCCCTATCTCCCTTAAGCTGCCCACCCCCACTCAGCCCTTGGCAGTCTCTAATCTGCTTTCTGTCTTTACAGATTTACCTCTACTGGATATTTCCTATAAACTAAATCATAAATGTATGACCTTTGTGTCTGGATTCTTTCACTTAGCATAATGTTTCCCAGGTTTGTCCATGTTGTAACATGCCTATGTTTCATTTCCTTTTAGAGTGAAAGGTATTTTATGGTATGGCTATCCCACATCTCATTTATCCGTTCATCAATTGATAAACTCATCAGCTGTTGTCTTGCTATTCTGCTTGCCTGGTTGGACAATTTTATTCCTTTACTGACATTTTGGCAAGATTGGAAAGAAGCAAAGAACAATAAATGTTCAATCTTGTATAGTTAACCCACATTACATTTGAAATTAATAATATAGATATATTGTACTTTTTCTGCTTGACAGACATATAACCAAAAAATTGAACATATATAACACAAATTAGAATTGACCATGCCCTTTAATGGTCCACAATCAAACGCAATAAATTGTGACTGTACTGATTAAAATTAAATGTTTTTTTTTTTAAGAGAGAGAGAGGGACAGTGAGAGAGAGAAAAAAAGAGAATCACTTTTATTTCGTTTTTCATTGCTCTGACACTTTGTCATGTATGTGATGCTGGGGTTCAAACCCATGTCCTCATGCATGCCAGGCAAGTGCTGAAACCACCGAGCCACCACTCCAGCCCTGGTTTTACTTTTTAATTTAGTATAATTATATATTATCAATAATACAGATTAGAAAGAATTGGCTCTAAAATTCATCCCATGCAAGAAGCTTCAGCTACTGCAAGTTTTGGAGGCTCCCTCATTCACCTTCCAGCATAGTTTTGGATGGTATAGTATTATGGTTTGTAGATAGACACTGTTGTTAAGTCCTTTATAATTTATTGTTAAGATAATGTTGTAACAATAATAATGGAAATCAAATGCAAAAAGTCATCCAAAATCCCTCAATTATGACAAGTTAGGCTTTTTTTTTTTTGACAGAGAGAATCAATTTTTTATTGAGTTTTTCACATGGCTTTCATTGCTCTGACACTTTGCTGTGTACGTGGGTGCTGGGGTTTGAACCCATGTACTTGCGCATGCCAGGCAAGCACCATAACCATTGAGCCATCATTCCAGCCCCAAGGTAGGCATTTTTAATGCTTTCATTAGTCCTTATGTTTTTTCATTCCTCATGTTTACGTGGTTGTAAGCATTTTGTTAGATACTTTTTAATTATCTTATGCATATTGTATCATAAACAGTTTTATTACTTAAAACCCTTCAAAAATTATCATTTAGTGTTGAATTATATTTCACTATGTGATCATACCTTAAATTAATTAATTCATTAGTTATTTTTAGGCATTTTTGCTGTTTTCAATTAGCTGAGTAACTATGATACTTGAATGGGGTTATTTAATACATAGGGAGGGGAACATGTCCTTATTTAGAAAATGGCCTTAATAAGTTTTATCTCAGTTAAGCCTGGATTCCATTCTTGGCTCAATCACTAGCTTTGTAGCCTTAGGTAAGCTTCTTTAAAAAATTTTTAAATCACAATTTTTTTTTTTTAAGCGGGAAGGACAGTGAGAGAGAGAGAGAGAGAGGGAGAGAGAAAGAATCAATTTTTTTTATTTAAAATTTTTTTTTATTTTTGAACAACCATTATTTTTAACAAAATAATATAAAATGTGTATAGATTCTGGATATTACAATTACTCCAGAGTGCCCCCCCCCAATTACCCACCCTTATCCCTCCCTTCCCCTTCCCACAATATCTCTAAAAAAAGATTACGTTGTATAGCATTACATCTTCTCTGGATTTAACACATGATAATAGACCAACTTTCTCA
>PVKS010017112.1:0-42652 GCA_004027875.1 Aplodontia rufa | reverse complement strand
CCCAGCACCACGTACACAACTAAGTGTTGGAGCAACGAAGGCCATGTGAAAAACTAAATAAAGTTGTTTCTCTCTTTATCTGTCCTCTCACTGTCCCTCTCTCTTTAAAAAATTTAAAAATTAAAAATTAAAAAATTAAAAATGAGGGGCTAGAATGGTGGGTCAGCGATTACAGCACTTGCCCAGCATATACAGGGACTCAGGTTGGAACCCCAGCACCACGTACACAACGGAGTATCAGGGCAACAAAAGCTACATGAAAAACTAAATAGTTGATTCTCTCTTTCTCTCTCACTGTCCCTCTCTCTTTAAAAAAGTAAAAGTAAAAAAATGAGGGCTGAGGTGTAGCTCAGTAGTAGAGAGCTTGTCTAGCATGCATAAGACCCTGGGTTCAATCACCAGCACTGAAAAGAGAAAGATAGAAGGGAGGAAGGAAGGGAGAAGAGAGGGAGGGGGAAGAGAGAGGGAAGAAAAAAGTGCAAAAATGAACATAATACTCCCTACTTTAAAATCTTTGATAGTGGACTAGGGCTAAAGCTCAGTGGTAAAACTCTTTCCTAGCATGCATGAGACCTGGGTTCCTCAGTAAAACAAAACAAAACAAAAAATCTTTGACAACTTTCCACCAATCTTACAATATACTGTGGCCTTATAAAGTTTTAAAAGACCCAGCTCTTAAATATGCGTTCAGCTTTATCTTATCCTAGCCCCTTTGTTCTCTGTCCCAGTACTGGCTTTCTGTGATTCCCTCAGGTCTGTCATACTCCCTCCTACACTGGGTCTATGCATGTGCTGTTTATCCAGCTCTTCCATCTTTACTTAACATCTACTTATCCTTCAGGTCTCAGGGAGCACTCCCTTATGAGGCCTCTTGTGTATTAAATCCAACGGCACAATTATATGTTCTTATTGTAATGTACTTATCCTTCTTATATCACAGTTAAAATTTAACATTAAGCCAGGTGTGGTGGTGCACACCTCTAGCCCCAATGACTCAGGAGGCCAAGGCAGTGGGATCACAAGTTCAAAACCAGTCTCAGCAACTTAGTAAGACTCTGTCTCAAAATAATAAATAAAAAGGGCTGGGATGTTGCTCAGTGGTTAAGCAATGGGTTCAATCCTTGGTAACCCCCCCCAAATATATATGTATGTGTGTGTGTATATATATATATATATATATATATAAGCAAAATATATAAATATATAAAATATACATATTAACATTTATTTGAGAAAGACTAATCTTGACTATACATGATCCATGAGGGCAAAATCAACAACCATTCTTTTTATTTATTTATTTTTTTAGGGATTGAGCTCAGGTATGCTTAACGAAGCCCCTCCCCTCCCCATCCCCAGTCCTTTTTTGTTTTTTTTGTTTTAGACAGGGTCTCAGTAAGTTGCTGAGGCTGACTTGTGATCTTCCTGCCTAGCTTCTTGAGTCACTGGGATTATAGGCATGTGCCACCATGCTTGACCAACTGTTCTTATTCATCAATATATTTTCTTCTACCTCAGTGCCTAGAACACAGTAGGTGCTCAATAAAAAATTGTTCAATTAACTTGAGTAAATTATGTTAAGCAAAATAAACCAAACTCAGAAAGTTGTTCAATGAATGAATAATGAAAAAGCCACTATTAACAGCTTTAATGTATTCTTTAGTGTTTTCTATGCATTTACACATCTACATAAAATGTTTAATTTTTTTAATATAAATTGGATCAAATTTTGTATATCTATTGTTTGCTTTTTATTTGTTTGTTTTTCCTTTTGTTTTTGTGGTACTAGGGATCTAATTCAGGGCTTCACACATGCTGAGCAAGCAATCTACCACTGAGCTACAGCCCTAGTCCTACATGGTTTGTTAACTTACTTTTATAAATATACATCTTGAAGCTCATTATAAAAAGAGGTAATGTGTTCATTTTTAATAACTGCAAAGATTTCCATAATAGAGGTGCAAAGATTAAAGGTTGACAAAACTGAAGTCATCATTTCCTCTACCAAAACCTGCCGCTCCTCTTTAATGTGCACTCAGGTTTCCAGATCTGAAGCACAAAGATTACTCTGGACTTGTCCCATTCCTACACCCTCTAGGTCCAATCAGCAACAGTCTTGTCACTCTCTTGGATCATCTCTATCCCTATCACGACCACCCTATTTTCAAGCCTAATGGATTTCTCTGCTTCTACTCTCCCCCCAAATCCTTCCTACAAACTGTAAAGTGATCTTCCAGAAGTACAAAGGTAATCATGACACTCCCCTGTTTAAAATCCTTAAATGTCTCTAATGATCACTACAAGATTTAACTTCAAACTCCTTAGGCCACAAAGCATCCATTACATGGTCTTCAGTCCTATATTTACCATTTGCACCAAGCCCTCTATCCTAAAATCATTCTACAACACTGGGAGACTCCCCCAAAACACCATACTCTCTTATCTGTGCACAAGTATATGCCTGGGATGTCCAACTGACCCCTTTGTTTAACCTATTTATACTTCAAGACTCAGTCTAAACACTGCCTTAGCTAGGAAGCATTCCAACCTCCCCAGGGTGTTAGATGCTCCTTCTGGGTGCTCTCAAACCCTCCCACTGAAATGAGAGCTCCTTGATGATTATTCCTCTATGTACTCATAGGGCCTAGCACAATACCTCGCACATGGGTATCGACTGCTTGACGAATAAATGAATAAACATATATAGAGAGTAATAATTTTATTTTTTGAGGAAAAAGGGGACAGTGAGAGAGAGAGAAAGAGAGAAGCTATTTTTATTTAATTTTTCAAATAACCTTCATTACTCACTTCCTGGTGTACGTGGGTGCTGGGATTTGACCTCGCGTACACACGCATGCCAGGCAAGTGCCATAACCGCCAAGCTACCACTCCAGCCCAGAGAGCAATAATTTTAGTGATGTAGAGTCACTTAGGTATTATAAAAAAGGAGGAGACATGATTTATTTGCTCAAAAAATAATAATTATTGAGAAGATTATGGGCCAGATACCGCGAACAGAGTGACAAACTAGGAAAGGTTCTTGGGCTGGGGATGTAGCTCAGTGGTAGAGTGCTTGTGTGAGGTGGGGAAAGTGCTAATTTAGACAGAATGCTCAGGAAAAGGCTTACCAAGGAGGTTACAGGTAAATTGAGATCTACATAGCAAAAAAGAATGAGTCCTGTCAAGACCTAGAGTCAGAGCAATCCAGAACAAAGGCAAAATGCAGACAGTGCATGCCACCTATTTGTGACACAGAAGGAAGGCCCATGTAGATGAAAGATGATAAACTGGCGTGAGCGTCAGAGGGGATGTGAACTGTGAGGCATCAAATCATAACGAGATAAGCCACCATTGAAGGATTTTGAGCAGAATAACCTGACTTAAATTTCTATTTATTTTTTTAATTTATTATTTATTAGATGATATATAGTTAAAATTGAGGGGGAAACATTATCAAATATTCCAGAACAAATGAATATATACTTAGTTATCTAGGGCTAATGCCATGTCATGGATGCCCAGCTTGGGTTCCCCATGTTGTTTCCCAGAAGAACTGCTGAGTTAAATGAATATCTTATGGAGGTCAGACGACTTAAATTTTTAAAGGTACATTTCTCCGTGGAATCATAAAAAAGACTGGAAGCAAGGTCGGCAGTTAGAAACTTGCCTTCATCTGGGCAACAGATAATGGTGGTTTCACCTTATGTGGCAGTGGTAAAGATCAAAATAAACAGATTGGTGATATATTCTGGACATTATCAGAAAAATATTTTTTTAAAGAGAGAGATGGACAGTGAGAGAGAGGAAAAGAAATCAATTTTTATGCATTTTTTTAATGTGCCTTCATTGCTCTGACACTTCGTTGTATATGTGATGCTGGGGTTCGAACCCACATTCTTGTGCATGCCAGACAGGCATCATAATCACTGAGCCACAGCTCCAGCCCCAGAACAATATTTTTGAAAACAAATTCTGGTAGCCATGTAGAGAAACAATCGTGAAGACAATGGTAAAAATGGCAACAGAAAAGCCAGTTAGAAGGCTGGTTGTAATAAACTATTAACAAATAACCTATAGAAGTAAGAGGGCTAAAATTGAAAAATTTAAGATGTTTCGCTCCAGAAAGATGAAGTCTCTTTAATATTTGAAACAATCCTTTGCCATAGGTAACAACCCATTCTACAAATGGAAGGAAATTAGGGCAGAGATAAATCAAATAATTTGCCCATTGTTATATACTGGTAGGCCAAGACCTGAACTCTATAGACTATACTATTTTCACATATCATGCTAGCTCTTTGCTCAAGGGAATGAGGCTGGACCTCAAGACAGGGATAGAGGGAAAACTCTGGAGATTCATCCAAGGGAGAAGTTAGATTATAATCCATGTAGTCTGTACTCCTGTGCCATGGGGAGGGTGGGGATTAGTCTCTGGGGCAGGTCTGATTCAATGACTCTATGGAGCTGGTTCTTAGGGACCCCATCTGGGAGAAGTGTGAAGAGGAGAAGGAAACAAATCCAGGACTACAACCTCCTCAGTTCTCTCGCTGCCACTTCAAGTCAAAAAATGACAGTGTTATTCACATCCTTATAGAGGTGATCACAGCCCAGGGTGCTGTTCACAGCTACCTGGGTTCTCCTTTTTGGATCCACCAAGCTGGTAAGAACTTTCTTCCCCACTCCTCCCACACAGTTCCTGCCTCCTATTCAATCCCACCTTATGTCTGTGATCCCAAACTCTGACATTTCTAACCCATGGCCTTGGTGGCCTGCTGCCTCACACACAGAACCGCTTAAACAAGTCTTGTTGAAATCCCTGTAGTGCTCATCCCCACCCCAAACCTGCTTTGGAGAGAGACCTCCAGTGGACAGCTGGAATTGGAGTGGCAGCACCCATCACCCTGGGCAGCCCAAGAGACCTGTTATCAGCTGAGATACACAGGAGAAAGCCATCAGGACTGGAAGGTACTGGTCAAGGGAAAAACACACAGGAGCACTACAGAGTGTTCCTAATGTTTATCCTGTTTCATCAGAGGGACAGTGTCCATGCATTCATATCTGGGTTTGAGTATCCTTTTTATCTGATTCAAACTGGTATCTTAATCTCTCTTGGGCATCTGGCACTGATAGCTACTCTCTTTGCCTCTGGGATATCAGTCTCCCTGATTTTCTTCTTATGTCTCTAACTGAACTTTCTCATTCTTCTTTACTGGCTCCTCTTTTCCACTCTTCCAAAATAGATAGTTTCCTAGAGTCTCACCCTAGTCTCTTTTCTCCTCTAGATAAATATTTATGTTCTCTCTAAATGAATGCTTCAACCCCATGGTTTTAATGGCTATACATTAAACAATCCCAATTTTACCATCCCAACCCCAATATTTCGGAAAGGAATTTTAACAATCACAGGCAAGGGGCTGGAGTGGTGGGTCAGCAGTTATGGTGCATGCAAGCGCAAGGACCTGGGTTTGAACCCCAGCACCACATACACAACAAAACGTTGGAGCAACGAAAGCCACATAAAAAAACTAAATAAAATTGATTCTCTATCACTGTCCCTCTCTCTTAAAAAAAGAATCACAAAGTATCTAAATTCTTGAAATCTGTTTCCTAAGTGAAAATGGGGATAAAGCTATTTACCTTATAGAGTAAGTATTAGGTACATAAATACTTAGCACAGTGTCTTATATACAGAAGGTGTTCAATATACATTAGTTAAATATTATCTATTTTTATTTTCATTTAACACATGTATGTATAACTTCTACCTAAACCCAGTCCCAGATGATTCAGACTGGATGCACTCAAAACTAAACTCATCTTCCTTCCTGAATGTATTTTGTTTTTACTGAGGTATATTTTACATATAATAACTGTAGAAATTTTAAATATACAATTAACCTTATATGTGTACATACATGTAACTACTACCAAGCTCAAGATATAAATTACTTCCAGCACCTTATGCCCCCTACAGTCACCTTCCCACCAAAGGTAACCACTATCTTCACATAACCATGGATTCTTTTGACTATAAATTTTATAAAATAGAACCATCCAGAATTTCTTCTTCAAGCTTACTTCTCTTCTGTCTTTAACAGTGGCACTTTCTTTCCCCTTATTTCTTCTCCCCCCACTTACTAACACTCCTCAGCCCCCTTCCTAGACTGCCTTCCCACCAGTGCTTTCAGCCCACTGAACTATGCTGTAACCCCCAACCAAGAAGCACAGGCGGCATTAATGTTTCTCTGTGCTCCCACGGCACCCTGTACTAATTAACAGTTGTGATTATTTACTTGTTTGAGACTATTTATCATTTTGTACAGCGCCTAGCCCAACGCCTGGCACTTCCCAAGCAATTCACAAAGGTTTTCTAAGTGATTAATAGCCTCCCTGCTTAGACGCCCCCCCCACCCCGCACCCCAGGCACCGAGCACAAATCTGGCATCCTCCACGGCTTGAGTGGCACGGTCTGTGTGTCTGGGTATCTGAGTGTTCGTCTCAAAGTGCCCACGGCCCAACCAGGAATGGCAATGGAAAAAGGCCGCAGGGTCTCCACATCTCGTGGTCAGCGCGTACGTGCGCTGGGATCTCTGCGCAGGTGTTGGAGCCACCTCTCGGGGCCCGGGGAGGCACTCTAGAGCTGCGCCCACGATCTCGCTACCGCCTACAGCTGCGCGCCAGACTTAACGGCCCCACCTACCAGGGCCCCTGGAGCGCCTGGTCGGAGCCCGCGAGAGTAGAGACCACCTCCGAAACGGGTGAGGCTGGGAGGGCGCGGTCAAAGCCGGTCTGAAGGTGCGCGAGGGGCGGGGCGCCGGCCGCGGGGCGGGGCCCTGAGCGCACCGGTCTGCGGCTGCGCGAATGTGCTGCAGCTCTCGGCGGCGGCTTGGCGGGGTGGCGGGCTGGGGCTGGAGCGGGGGGACTGGAGGGTGGCCGGGCTAGAGAGGGGTGGGAGTCAGGGCAGGTCAAGAGGGCCGGGGCGGGGGGAACGGAAACCCAACTGGGTCTGTCGGGCTTGCGGGGGGACAGGTCGAGGGTTGGCCGAAGCCTGACAAGTTTTGTCCCTAGCCTGGATCTCCTTGGTGACAGCTCTGCTCCTGTTGCTGGGCGTCAGCACTCTCCTGGGCCTGCTGCTGCTGAGGTGGCAGTTTCCAGCGCACTACAGGTACCGCCCCCGCCAGGAGGGAGACGGGGCGTGGACCTGGAGGGTCAGAGGTTTCCAAACAAGCATCCTGGGTCATTCGATGACACTTGCTCTGTGGACCACTGCATGCCCATATCTATGGCTTCTGCCGCTTCCTGCGTTTCTGGGAGTGACCCTTTCTTAGCATGCCCACTCTACAGCACTCCCTCAACAGCCCCTGGCTGTCTCAGAGACCAGGCTACTGTCCACCTTTGGCGCAAGCTGCATCACTAAAGCGTTTTCCTCCCCACCCCCACGCCTGGTCGTTCAACCTCCTAATCCTAGCTCAATGGCTCCCTTTTTCTAGCCCTAGAGACACTATCAGAAACACTGAACCAGAGCCTCTTCTCCCTTCGCGACAACACAGGAGCCTGTCATTCCCCTCCTTAAATCCCTTCAGTAGCTCCCCATGATAGAGTCCAGAAGGTGTAGAACGACAAGCAAAGCCCTGCAAAATCTGTTCCCTGCCAGCACTTTCGCCTTCTTCTACCCTGTGCTTCAGCCTTGCCAAGCTGTTGTTGATTTCCTCCACAAGTCAGGCTGTTTTACTTCTCAGTGTATTTGCACATCATGTCCCTTCTGCCTGGAATATCCTCCCTGACTGACTCATACCATTCATCTTTAAATAACTTCACCAGCTCTTAAGAAACCTTTCCTGACCTTCCCTCATCACTACTCTTTTGTGCCCCAATATAGTAAATAATATTATAACTGCATTTGTTTATTTTTCTGTTTTGAGTATTAGGGATTTAATCCAGAACTTTGCACATACTAAAAACACACTCTACTCTGAGCTACTCCCCCAGCCCTACATTTATTTCTTTATATGTCTTCCCTATTATACCTTACTTGGTCATTTTTAAATCCTTAGCACAGTGCCTGCCAAATAGCAGGCACTTAAATAAATGTTAGTAATGAATGACTCATATGTGGAGGCTGAGGAGAAATGTCACTGGAAATTATAAACATGAAGGATAGAATCCATACCACCTCATAGAATCCATACCACCTCAGCCCTTCAACCTCTACTGTCTGCCAATCTGCCAGTCCCTCCCCCCCTCACTAGAGATTGAACACAGGGGCACTTAACTATTGAGACACATCTCCAGCCCATTTTATTTTTTATTTTGAGACAGGGTCTCAATAAGTTGCTTAGGGCCTCACTGAGTTGCTAAGGCTGACTTTGAACTTGTGATCCTCCTGCCTCAGCCTCCTGAGTTGCTGGGATTACAGGAATGCACCACCACACCCCTGAATATCTGCCAGCTCAGAAGTCAGCTTCTCCAGGCAGTGTGCTTTGATGGCCCTAGACTGGGCAGATATCCCTGTTGAGGGCTTCCATCTTTGAACATACCCCTTTCTCTGAACTTTTTTGTTGTTGTAGCATGTGGGGGATTGAACCCAGGGCTTTGCACATGCTTGACAAGTGCTCTCCCACTGAGCTATCCACCCAGGCCCCTCTCTGAACTTTTTTATTTAAACAAAGAGAGAGGGACAGTGAGAGAGAGAGAATAAGTTTTATTTAGTTTTTCATTTGGCTTTCATTGCTCCAATGCTTCACTGTGTATGTGGTGCTGAGGTTTGAACCTGGGTCCTCGCACATGCCAGGCAAGTGCCACAAGTGCTGGAACTGCCAAGCCACTGCTCCAGCCACCCGCCCCCCCCCCCACACACACAGTGAACTTTTAAACTAGCTATGTGTATGAACAGACTGGAATGAAGCCTCTATTAAGATAGTTAGATCTGACAAAAAATGTTGGAGAAGAGGGAGGTGGTATGTCTGAACTAGGCATACTCAGTTCCTTTCCCCCAACCATGTAAGTCATGAGGGAAAGGAAGTTGCAGGGCCCTAAGCAACTTATAAGGCTCTGCCTCAAAATAAAAAAAATAAAAAAGGCTGGGGATATATGTAGCTCAGTGGTAAAACACCCTGAGTTCAATCCCCAGTATTAAAAAATAAAGGAAAGGAGGGAGGAAGGAAGGACTTTCATAGTGTGTGAGGCCCTGGGGTCAATCCCCAGAATCAAAAAAAATTAAAAAGTAAAAAACCAACAAACAAAAACAACAAGAATTGGAGGTCTCCCCAACCCCATCACAGCTTAACCCATGCCCTTCCCAGATAGACCACCCTCCTAGTGATTTAGTTATAAACTCCACTGGCTTAAGTAATTTCTTGAGTACCTATTATAAGCCAGAGACACTGGAGATACAGGAGTGAAAAAATATACTCTTTTCTCTCAAGGAGCTTGTGCTATAGTGGGGTAGGAGACAAAAACAAATATATGTAACAATATAATAAATATGCAATAAGTCAAGTGATATAAAGAAAAACAGGGACTGGAGCAGTGGCTCAGCAGTTATGGGACTTGCCTGGCATGCATGAGGACCTGGGTTTGAACCCCAACACCACATATACAACTGAGTGTTCAAGCAACAAAAACCAGATGAAAAACTAAACAAAATTGATTCTCTCTCTCTTTAAAAAAGAAAAAAGAAAGAAAAATATAGAGCTGGAAATAGGGAGTGAAGGGAAAGGAGGTGTTACAATTTTAAGGTAGTCAGGGACAATGGCTCTGTCAGGATATTTGGGCAGAGACTTAAATGAAGTGAGAGAATAAATTGTGCCCAGGCAGGAAGAAATGCAAGTGCAAAGGCCCTGAGACAGGAATATTTGAGAAAGCTCTGTGCTGCTCTTTGGGAAGCTGCCTATCACTGACCTCCCTCTCCCACCCTCGGTTTTCTTCTCACCTCCATTCCTGCCCTTTTTATATCCTTGGCTATATGCTCCTGTTCCTCTCTGAGGCTTACCCCTCAGTCTCCACGCCTCCCCCACTGCCCCACTTCAGTGCTTTCCTCATCCCTCCCAACTCACTCCCAAGATTCGTACTCTTTCTCTTCCTTGTCCTCTAGGAGATTGAGGCATGCCCTGTGGCCCTCACTTCCAGACCTACACCGGGTCTTAGGCCAGTATCTTAGGGACAGTGCAGCCCTGAGTCCGGTAAGTGCACTCCACTGCCTTCCCCACTCCTCTCCCCACCACCAGAGATCCTTGTCCCCACGGAGCAACTTGTTCAAGGTCCTCACTTAGCAGTGTACCCAGGCACTACCCCCAGTTCTTTCTTACACAGTAAGCTCCCCTACCTACCACCACCATCACCTCTGCTCTAATACAGCTCCTTTCCCATCTCTCCCAGCCCAAGGCCACAGTCACAGATACCTGTGAAGAAGTGGAACCCAGCCTCCTTGAAATCTTACCTAAGTCCTCAGAGAGTATTCCCTTGCCCCTGTGTTCCTCCCAAGCCCAGATGGACTACCGAGGATTGCAGCCCTCTTGCCTGGGAACCATGCCCCTGTCTGCATGCGCACCCATGGCTGAGTTGGGGTCCTGCTGCACTACCCACATCGCCAACCATTCCTACCTACCACTAAGCTGCTGGCAGCAGCCCTGCAGGCTGGCTTCTCATTCCCAGTACTCTGGACAGATGTAGACCTCTCTGTAAACCATTCTACCCTATCCTACCCTCCAACACCAACACCTCAGATCTCACTCCCATCCCCCTCTGTCTGCCCACCTACCTGGACTTCATAGCACTGGTCTTTCCATACTGCTGCTGCCAGATCTGGGCCACTTTATTCACAGGAAGGCTCATTTCTCTGACTTTTACCTTCTCTCTCTCGTTCTCTTTCTTATTGAATACCAAATTCTTTGAAAAGAAACCTCCACTTCCCCCCTCCATTGATTTCAGAATATTCAATTAGTTCCCCTACTACCACTTTGCTAATGAACTGCCCAGGCAGAATTCAATTCAAATCATCTAATAACAAAATCCAATTGGATCCTGTTAATCAATTTATTTGATCTCTCAGTGCCATTTGTCCTAGTTGACTACTCATTTCTCTTTTAAATCCCTCCTACCTTGGCTTTCCTAATGTCACCTTCTCCCCTAATTTTGTTACTGCTTCACTGACTATACTATTAAGAGGATAAATTGTGGAGCTGGACTTCGGTTTCCCAGAGTCATGAAAATAATTAGTTAGATAATCTAAGTAAAGCACAGTGCCTAGGATATAGTAAATGCTTAATGTATCTGAACCACTGTTGTAATTTTTTTCTTAATCTCTTATTCCAGAATTTCTTCTATTCTTTAATTATTGCAGACCTTCAAGATTCCATTCCTTGTTTTTGGTTTTTTTTTTCTGGCAGTGCTGGAAATGGAACCCAGAACCTTGCTAGGCATTGGCCAGTGAGCAACATCCCCAGCTCCATTCTTTTCTTTCTTTCTTTTTTTTTTAAAGAGAGGGAGAGAGAAAGAGAATCAATTTATCAATTTTCATCTGGCCTTCATTTCTCCGACACTTAGTTGTGTTTGTGGTGCTGGGGTTTAAACCTGGGTCCTTGCGCATGCCAGTCAAGTGCTTGAACCACTGATCCACCACTCTAGCCCAGACTCCTTTTTTGTTGTTATTGTTTTGTTTTTGGCTATTTTTTTTTACTTATTTTTATTGGTACATTATAACTGTATGTAATGAAAGGATTTGTTGTCACACAGATTCCATTCTTAATACAATCTCCAACTCATCTTTTTGGTTGACTTTTCTGTATGTTGTCAATTCCAAAGTTCTTAGTTCCAGCCCAGACTTCTACATTACCTGTGATTTTTTATGCAACTAATTGTTTACATATCTATCTCCTGCTACTAGATTGCCAGTTCCTTGGGGGCAAGAGCCATGATTTATTTGTCCTTTTCCCCCAGCACCTCGAATATTACTTGGTGCATGATAGAATACATTCAATAAATGTTTCTGTAAATGAATGAAATCTTTTTGGACAATGTTACCTTATGCCAACCTCCTTCAACCTCTAAGCCATTCATAAGCAGCAAGTGTGCTTAAACCACTCTGATTATGGATTCCCCTAACCCATTCTAATTCTCAAAATATTTTTTATTTGCTAGCTCCAATTATACCCCCTGTATTAGGGTGTTGGCAGAAGCCAATAGCACACTCAAACTGGGTAATTTGATGATGATGAGAGTTTAATAAAGGGCACATTTACAAAGGGGAGGGAAAGATTGAGGAACAGTATCAAGGAACAGTATAGTACCCCAAGGCTAACAAAAACAGGAGCTGGCACCAACCCTAGACATCAGGGGTAAGGAGAGGTAGTGGTTACCAGATCTGGAGAGAGTAATTATAAGAGGACTGCCTTGCAGGAGTTGTGACCTTTGGTACAGGCATGCAGTCAATCTCTGGGGATGTGGCCAGGAGGAAGCCAAGGGAATAAATAGCTCAAACTCATGCTTCTCCCACCCCAGCCTTAGGTCCTTAGGAGTAGAGTCAAAACTTTTAATGTAGCTAAGGGGATGAATTATGGGATTGAGTATGCTGTATGTCATCCATTTGCTCCATCCAGACCCACTCTCTGTCTTTCACCCCACTCTGCTCTGCAAGGCTGATTCATATGACCTGTATCAGTGGGTTTTCCTGGGCTCTTCTGTTTGGGTTCCATCAGTGGGATGTTATGGACTTATTTGTGTCCCTCCTGAAATTCATATATTAAAGTCTTTTTCCCCATACTTTTTATTGGTGCAGAATAGTTATACATCCTGATGGGATTATTTGTTGTGGATTCATACATGCATATAACATTGTAATTTGACCAATATCATTCCCCAGCATTTCATATGTTAAAGTCTTAACCCAAGTACCTCAAATGTGACCTTATTTGGAAATAGGGTAACTGCATATAAAATTAGTTAAGGTCAGGTCCTGAGCCCTAAATAATGATTGGTATTCTTATAAAAAGGGAAATTTGGACATAGATCAACACAGGAAGAAAGCCAAGAGAAAATTAAGGCAGAGATTAGGGCAATACTTTTTTTTTTTTTTTAAGAGAGAGAGGGACAGGGGACAGAGAGAGAGAAAGAGACAGAGAATTAATTTTATTCAGTTTTTCATGTGGCCTTCATTGCTCTGACACTTTGTTGTATGTATGGTGCTGGGGTCTGAACCCACGTCCTTATACATGCCAGGCAAGCACTATAACCTCTGAGCCACCACTCCAGCCCCAGGGCAATACTTCTAAATAAGCCAAGGGACACAAAAGATTGCCAGGAAACCACCAAAAGCTAGGGGAGAGGAATAGAATAGATTTTTCCTAACAGCCCTCTGAAGGAACCAATCCTACTGACATTTTTTTTTTTTAAGAGACGGAGGGTATGTGTGAGAGAGTCAATTTCATTTAGTTTTTCATCTGGTTTTCACTGTTCTGATACTTAGTTGTATATGTGGTGCTGGGGTTTGAATCCGCATCATCGCACATGCCAGGCAAGAGGGATATTGCTGAGCCACCACTCCAGCCCCTCCTACCAACATTTTCATCTGTTATTTCTAGCCTCCAGAACTGTGAGACAAAATTTTCTCCTTTAAGCCACCCAGTTTGTGATACTTTGTTATGGGAACCCTAACAGAGATCAGAACTGAGCCACAAAAGTAGACATGTTTGCAGGCACCACATTCTCCCATCCCATTCTTCCTGCAGGCCCTTTTATTTTATTTATTTTGGCACTGAGGATTAAACGCAGGGATGCTATACCACTGAGCTACATCCCCAGTCTTTTTTAATTTTTTTTTTTTTGAAACAAGGTCTCATTAAGTTGCTGAGGCTGGTCTTGAACTTAACAATCTCCTGCCTCAGGCTCCCAAGTCACTGGAATTACAGGTGTGTGCCACCATGCCTAGCTGCAACCCCCTTTAAGTGGATCCCCAACACCCACTTTTCTCTGCAACATCATCAGTGATTTATTTCTCTATGGCCAGAGCTGACCTCTACTGTCCTCATTCAATTTAACCACTTTCTATCACATTATAGTCCCTCCCACCGTGAAGTCCATGTCCATGTAATCTTCATTCCTTTACTTTTTTTTTTTTCAGGGCTGAGGACTGAACTCGGGGCCTTGCATGTGCTAGGCAAGCGCTCTGCCACTAAGCTAAATCCCCAACCCCTACTTTTTTTTTTTTTTAATGAGAGAAGAACTGTGTGTGTGAGAGAGAGAATTAATTTTATTTAGTTTTTAATCTGGTTTTCATTGCTTGTATACTTTGTTGTGTATATAGTGCTGGAGTTCAAACCCGTGTCCATGTGCACACCAGGCAATCACTGTAACTGCTGAGCCACGGGTCCAGCCCCCATTCCTTTATTTTACAAATGTACAGACTCCTGAGGTTGTACTCTCATCCTTCTTCCCTAGATACCCTTAGTCCAAAAGTTGAAAATCATGGCCAGTTTTCCACTTCAGATCTGTTTTGTTTGGTCCTTCCCTACACAGAAACCCCCCTGACAGATAACATCTAAACTCCTTAGCTTAACACTTAAGCCTGACACTAGACTACACGTTCTGCTTTCTGGGGTTCAGAAACTCCCTCATTTAACCCTAAGACATCAACCCTCTTGTTTTCCTAAGGGAATTGGAAACAGGAAAAAAATATGAATGTTTCAAAGTCAAAGCCAGTAACAATATTAAGTTTGGGTTTTTCTCTGTCTTCGTCAGGGTTAATCTCAGGGCACTGACAGAAAACCTGACATTTCAACCTCTTTCCTAAACAGTATAGCGTATTGTTAGGACTGCAGAGGTTACTCCAATACTTTGAATCCTGGCTTGACTACTTAATATTGGTTTTGTGCCTTTGTTCAAGTTTCTCACCTCATTCTGATCCAGTTTCTTTTTCTGTAAAATGAAGATGTTTGTCTTATGGGATTAAGAATTTAACTAAAAAATGAACATACCAGTTTTAACAAAGTAGTTACGAGATGGTAAATAAATGATACCCGTTATTTCTAATATTGTTGCTTCACCTTTGAGTGACAGAGTGAATTACAATAACATAATTCATTCAAGTTATGATTAGAGGACCAGACTGATCAGGAGTCAGACATGAATTCCTATCAACTTCTTTAAATCACCTTGGGCACATTCGTTCCATGTTTTCTTCATCTGTAAAATATGGATAAGTTGCCCATAAAGAGGGTGCACCAAGCACAGGGGAGACAGGACCTCTAAGGTTCTTCTAACACCTCTAAAGCCCATAGGGTGGTTTAACCTTATCTTCCAAAAAGACAGTTTGAATCCTTACCCTTTTTCTTGACCTTAAGAAATTCACTATCCCTCTTTCGGCCTGATTTTCCCTGTCTGTAAAACAAGAAGCAAAACAAAACACACGTGTTACTTCCTTCCTAGCAGGGTTCCTGGCCAGCCCGCACCCTCACTAGCTCTCATCTTCTTCCGGTCCCCACCCCTCCCGGTTTGCCACCCGCAGACTCGCCTTTCCCGGCTCTGAACTGCTCAAGTACTTTGGGTCATTCCACCAAGTTCTGCGAGTAAGTATCCTAAATATGACCCACATTCAGGCTTTACATGTGAACCTCCTCCTCAGGACTCGAACCCTCAAGCACTCAGAGGCCGACCTGAGCTGGAGGCGGAGGAGGGGAAACTGAAGAATGAATGAACGGAAGCGACTCCGGAACGCGGAAGCAACTCAGGCCCCGCCCCTGCGCCCCGAGCCCGCCCCCAGCGCATTCAGACCTCACCTCACAGGGACCGGCTTCGGCCCTCTCTCCCACCCTTCATTCAAATCACGCTCCTCCTCAGCACTCTCGAGAGACCTGTGGCTTGTACCGGAAGGCCCGCCCCCTGTGCCATAGAGGCCAATGGGCGAGGGCAGCGGTTGCGACGGTTGGGTTTTGAAGGAGCCAATGAGCGCTCGGAGCGGAGAGTTTAAGAGGTCCTGTTCAGAAGTGCAGAAGCCGGTCCGGGATTGGAGCCTGTTCCGGAACGCACGGTGAGGGGCAGCTGGGCTTGAGCCGAGGGGTTCGCCGTGGGGGCGGGGGAGCTGCCAGGCCAGGAGGGGCTGCAGCCGAAGGGGTCCTGATTGTGAGGCCGGCTGGGAACTAAGGAGCCCCGCGCCGTCCCCGAGCCCGGTCGCCTCTTCCTTCAGGGCTTACAACAACTCCCAGGACCCCCTTCCCCCTCCGGGCGCTCCCATGGCGCAGTTCGTGTTCGAGAGCGACCTGCACTCCTTGCTTCAGCTGGACGCGCCTATCCCTAATGCACCCCTCGCGCGCTGGCAGCGCAAAGCCAAAGAAGCAGCGGGGCCGGCCCCCTCGCCCATGCTGGCCGCCAACCGATCCCACAGCGCCGGGAGGACCCCCGGCCGAACTCCAGGTTAGTGGGGTGCGGCGAGACACGGGGAGGGAGAGGGGATGGCCCAGAGCACTTCGTGCTTACTCCAGGAGCCTGGTCGGACTATTGGCTTCTCTCTCCTCAACCCCAGGAAAGTCTAATTCCAAGGTTCAGACCACCCCTAGCAAACCTGGCGGTGACCGCTATATCCCCCATCGCAGTGCTTCCCAGATGGAGGTGGCTAGCTTCCTCCTGAGCAAGGAAAACCAGCCTGAAAACAGCCAGACGCCCACCAAGAAGGTATGTTTTTCAGAGGGGAACGAGGCATGGGACCTGACTGTGGCTTCTGGATCCCAGCTACCTCACCATCACTCTTATGTGCCAGGAGCATCAGAAAGCCTGGGCTTTGAACCTGAACGGTTTTGATGTGGAGGAAGCCAAGATCCTTCGACTCAGTGGAAAACCACAGAATGCCCCAGAAGGTAAGACCTGAAGCTCTTGGTTCTTGGAGGTTGGAATTGGTCCACTCCCGGGACTGAGGGAAATGCTTGTCTGCTCTTCCCACCTAAGGCTGAGGGAAAGGGAAGTGTCAGTTTTCCCATGGTCTAGACCCACTCCATTGCCACAGGCTACCAGAACAGACTGAAAGTACTCTACAGCCAGAAGGCCACTCCTGGCTCCAGCAGGAAGACCTGCCGATACATTCCTTCCCTGCCAGACCGGATCCTGGATGCTCCTGAAATCCGAAATGATTACTGTAAGTGCCCTTCAATGGAGAAAGATGTCCTGGGGACCAGACAAACAAGACATCTCAAGCTCTTCCCTTTTCTCCCTCTGGTAGATCTAAACCTTGTGGATTGGAGCTCTGGGAACGTACTGGCTGTGGCACTGGACAACAGTGTATACTTGTGGAGTGCAAGTTCTGGTGACATCCTGCAGTTGTTGCAAATGGAGCAGCCTGGGGACTATGTTTCCTCTGTGGCCTGGATTAAAGAGGGCAACTACCTGGCTGTGGGTACCAGCAGTGCTGAGGTGCAGGTGAGACTGGTCACTGCACTGCAGCTCTATTGACATCAGACTCAGGGGATTTGTCCAGTTAGAGGATGTTTTCACAAAACCCCAATCTCTGATCTTAGTGGTGTTCTCTTTCTAGCTATGGGATGTACAACAGCAAAAACGACTTCGAAACATGACCAGTCACTCTGCCCGAGTGAGCTCCCTGAGTTGGAATAGCTACATCCTGTCCAGGTCAGTGGTTTTGCTAGTCTATGGCAAAGTCAGTCTGATTTCTGCCCACCCATGCCCCTAACTGTACACCACTGAATTAAAGGAGCTCTGGCTTGCTTGCATTTGGTGCTGTTGCAGAACCCTATTTTTTTTTTCTTTCCCTAGTGGCTCACGCTCTGGCCATATCCACCACCATGATGTCCGTGTAGCAGAACACCATGTGGCCACACTGAGTGGCCACAGCCAGGAAGTGTGTGGCCTGCGCTGGGCCCCAGATGGACGACATTTGGCTAGCGGTGGCAATGACAACTTGGTCAATGTGTGGCCTAGTGCTCCAGGAGAGGGTGGCTGGGTTCCCCTGCAAACATTCACCCAGCATCAAGGTGCCGTTAAGGTAAGAGAGGTTGGGCTGGGCCTCTGCAGATCTGGAGCTATAATCTGGGGGAATATTAAGGGGAGGTAGATGGTGAGATAGGACTGGATTCATCTTAAAATCCCTATATTCTCTTGTTTAGCTCTGGTACCTGCTGACCTTTACTTTAATCCCTCCTAGGCTGTAGCATGGTGTCCCTGGCAGTCCAATATCCTAGCAACAGGAGGGGGTACCAGTGACCGACACATTCGCATTTGGAATGTCTGCTCTGGAGCCTGTCTGAGTGCTGTGGATGCCCATTCCCAGGTAGACTTTTATCTGTTCCAGCCTCACACTCCAGAAGTGTTATTACTGTGTATGATCTATGTCCACTCCAATGTCTTCATTAACTTTATACCTTAATAATTTCCAAACTTCTGACTTAGTACTTACTCATGACCTCCATTTCCAACAGTCTGACTTATCTACAACTGTATGTCCTCTTGGTACTACCACCTCCATATGTCCCACCTCCCTCAAATGTTTTCCTCCTCCTCCTCCTCTTATATTGCTTCAGAATGACAGAACCTGCTTGAAAGTCTGAAAAGTCATCCTCACCAGAATCTATATATATATATATTTTTTTTTTTTTAAAGAAAAAGGGACAGTGAGACAGAGAATCAGTTTTTAGTTTTTCATGTGGCTTTCGTTGCCCCCAGACTTCATTGTGTACATGGTGCTGAGGTTTGAACTCACATACTCCCACATGCCAGGAAAGCGCTGTAACCGCTGAGCCACTGCTCCAGCCTTGTCACTTTTACCTCAGAATATCATTCACATCTGTCACCTTCACTTTGCCTCATCCTTCTTCCCAGGGAAGGCACAACAAGGGAACTTTACCACTGAACTACATGCCCAGCCCTTTTTTTTATTTTGAGATAGAGTCTAAGCTAAGGAGGCTGGCCTTGAACTTGTGATCTCCTGCTTCAGCCTCCCAAATAGCTGGAATTCACCTGTCCACCACCATGGCTACTACCAAGCATTTTTTTATCTCCTCTAGTCTGTCCTCTGCACTCTGATCTGGGCAGTCTCTACTGTCTTCCTTAAATCTATATTAGCTTTGGTGTGGAGCGGTGGCTCAGCAGTTAAGCTTGCCTTGCATGTGCAAGTCAGTGGGTTCGAACCCCAGCACCATGTACACAACAAAGTGTCGGAGCAACGAAAGACAAATGAAAACTACATAAAATTGATTCCCTATTAAAAAAAAAACTCTATTAGCTTCCTATCTCCTACAGCATACAGTCCAAATCAATTAGGATATTTGAAGAACTTGAAGTGGGCCCCCTGCAGCTGCTTCAGCTTCCTTTCCTTCTATTCCCCCAATATGTAGCCTTCACTCTGAAAATGGACTGTGGAGCAAGAGGGCTTGAATTCAAATCCTGGCTGTCATACCAACTTGTATTCAATTTAGACAATGTATTAAACTTCCTTCTGATTATCTGTAAAATGGATAATTATTTTCTTTAAGAGAATCAATTTTTTCTTCTGGCCTTTGTTTCTCCAACACTTAGTTGTGTATTGTATGTGGTGCTGGGGTTTGAACCCCAGTCCTCATGCATGCTAGGCAAGCACTCCAGCTGTCCCAAAAGGTTTTTTAAGGACTCATTCAAGTGAGTATGTAGTACCTGGCAGGGTGCCAAATGCTAGGATGGACTCAGTTCTGATTTGATATCCCTAGCTATATGTCATGCCCACACCAGCTTCCCTCCACAGGTGTGCTCCATCCTCTGGTCTCCTCATTATAAGGAGCTCATCTCAGGCCATGGCTTTGCCCAGAATCAGCTGGTTATTTGGAAGTACCCAACCATGGCCAAGGTGGCTGAGCTCAAAGGTAGGTGGCAAAGTGAAAGGCAGAAAAAAGGCCACATAGTATGACTACATGTATGTGAAATGCCAAGAACAGGTAAATATAGAGTCAAAATGGGCCAAGGGGAGAGGGTAATAGGAGTGATGAAAATGTTTTTGGGATTAAATAGTTCTAATAGTTGCGCAACCTTCTGAATATAGTAAAACCCATTGAATTTTATGGTATGTTTCAAGGGGGTCATCACAATTAGAGAACTCTACATGTGTCCACATTCACATGCATTATTCTAATTTGCCTTAGGTCACACAGCCCGGGTCCTGAGCCTGACCATGAGCCCAGATGGGGCCACAGTGGCATCGGCAGCAGCAGATGAGACCCTGCGACTCTGGCGCTGCTTTGAGCTGGATCCTGCGCGGCGACGGGAGCGGGAGAAGGCCAATGCAGCTAAAAGCAGCCTCATCCACCAAGGCATCCGTTGACGGCAGACCTGTTACCTCAGTTTTGTTGTTTTTTATTTTTCTAATAAAGTCACTTCTCCTTATCTTTTCCTTGCAAGACCTATGTCCTAGCAGCCTTCCCAGGGACTCCCCTCTTCTGTGAGAGTTTTTGCCATCCTCATTGTAGTTGGAGCAAAAGCAGGCTGTGTACCCCACCCATTCACACATGTACACACATAGCCATGGTGGTTTCCTCTGTCACTTTAATTTAAGGACACAAGTGAATAGGTAGCCTCCACAGGCTACATTCCCAGCATCCCCCCACACACCTTGACCTTTGGCCCAGAAACTCCTGCTTCAGCATGGGGTGGAGGAGGGAGCCTGGGTCCATAGTGACAGATTATTGCTGACCTCTTCAGTGTGAGGAAAAAGGCCACAAGACCCTGGTGGGGGCCAGCCCTGAGTGTTCCTCTCCCAAGTTTAAGGCAGAGAAAGGGAAATAAGTATCCAGCCCTTTCAGCTCCCAACTCTGACATGGCAGAGGGCAATGAGGCCACATCCCTGGAGCTGTCCACCAGAAGTGTGAGGAATGGAAGCAGTGGTCCTTGTAGACCAGCTTTGGGAAGGGGGCAGGCAGGGCCAGTCCCCTGTTCAGTCCTGACCACCTGAGCCCTGGTCACAGGTGTAGGTGGGAAGGACACTGAAGGATGCTGCCCAAGGTGCAGTCCTGAGGCACTTAGGTGGGCATTTATCTAGGCCATGCTTCTCAGTTAGCCTTGACCTTGGCAATACTGGGAGCTCCATTTTGCTGAGGTGCACGTGGCAGCCGCTTGCCCTTGGTGTAAGAGTGATACCAGAAGTTGGAGAACAGAATGAAGAAGATGATGCCATACATCCAGATGAGGTGGATAATGAGTGGATACTGGTAGTTGCAGTTGGGCAAGAAGTAGTACTGGGAGATGTGCAGTGAGACCAGGACAAACTGCATCTAGGATAGAGAAAGGCAAGGGTCAGGAGCAGTAAGGGCTGACGGGGGACAAGTGGGATGGGGGTCAAAGGTGCAATAGGTTAGATAAAGACAGGATTCAGGCTAGGAATGCTGGAATGGTTATAGGCCAGCAGACCCCTCACCAGCTGAATGGCTGTCATATGTTTTTTCCACCAAAGGTAGGGCTGAGCCACAGGTCCAAGGGCAGACAATCCATAGTATAGATACATGATAACATGCACAGCGGAATTTATCATGGCATGAAAAGAGCCCATTCCACCTATGGAGGGAAAATAAAACGGTCAGGAGAGTTGAGCCTCTGGTTCCAAAGTGCCCATTCCTTGAATGGCCTTGACCGCTTACCTGGGGCAATCTTTATCCCCCACCACCAGCTCCAAGGAAGCACTGAGTGATGGAAAACATGTAAAAAGGTCACCTGCCCATCTTTCTTCCGGAGAATAAAGATCACCTGAAAGAAGAGTCGGGGGAAGGTGTTCAGGGCCAGGGGCTTTTCCTCCCCACCTCCCCATTTCATACATCTCCTATTTACCGTGTCTATCAGTTCAATGAATTTGGAGACAAAGAAGAGCCAGGCCACTCGAACCATCTGCAAGAAGTTGAGGCAGACTTAGAACTCCATAGTTCAAAAGTCTCCAAACGGGGCCATGAACACAAGTCATACCCAAACTACCCCAATCTTCCAGGTTGACTGTGACCTAACCCCAGCCCCTACTTACTTACCCTAAGTGCTTTGGGGCTATTTGAATAATCCACAGGATCGCAGCGCCAGGTGTAGGTATTCAGCCAGCCAGACATCAGAAACTAGGAAGGGTGTGAATTAGACCACCAGAGTTATCCCCTCCCAGAAATCCCTCCACTGCTCTAGCTGAAGAAATCAATCTCTGGCAAGGAGAAATGCCAAGTTCTGGTCCTCCAATCCACCCCTTATCCTGCCCAGGAATTAAAGCCTACCTCATAGACAATGTAGAGGGAGAAAGCCACCAGTGAGAAGTTATAGACGATCATGAAGCCTCGGAGTTGAAAGGGTTTCCGGTTGGCCATGATGCGAGGTCCAAGTGAGAGAACAAAATACACATACATCAAGAGGATGGAGGTCATTAGCAGGGGGGACTCCATCAGAGGATAACCCTGGAACCGGGGATCTGTGAATGAACGTCAAGGGGTCAGGAAGGGTCACAGGTTCAAAGGAGCCTCACCAGGTCTACAGCTGTGAGAGTCAAGGGATTCATAGGGACTCTCCATTAGGACACACCCCTAAATCCCAGGATCCCAGGAAAGAAGGGTTCAGTTGACAGCATCTTACCTGCATTCTTCATGATCTCCTGGTACAAGTTCATAACAGCCTCCATCCTGGCTAGGGACTATAGGGAAGGATGGAGGGTGGATATCAGACAGGGCACACTGTGTACCCCATCCTACACCTGACCCATGGAGACAAGACAGAACCAGCTAAAACAACTCCAATGCCTCATTGAGAAAGGACAGAAACACAGTGAAAGCAAGGAACTCTTAGGGTCTGGGGGAATGAGGAGGCTGTTTGGTGAGGGCATCTTCTCCCCACACATCCTGCCTGCCTGCAGGGGAGAGCTTTTACTCTCTTCTCTCTTCAGAGTTTTACTCCCTGGCCTCCCCTCCTCTCCTCCTCTTCTCAATTCCTGATCTGTTTCTGGAGTCTTCCCTTCTCACTAACAGGGAGCTGAACTCCAGAATGAGCCTCCTCCCACTTCCTAGTCAAAGTCTCTCACCTCCCCACCTCTAAGAGGGCATTCTTTTCTACAGGGATTCTCCTTTTTAATCTATCTTCTCCTGCCCCCTCTTTTCCCAGGTCTCTCTGGTCCCTTCCTGGATCTCTCATCTCCCCTGGGTCCCTCCTCTCCCCAGCCAGAATTCTCACCTCCCCAGTCGCTTCCAGAACCTTACTGGTCTGTGTGGCTGCTCCTCTCCCTAGGTCTGCCCTCTGCCTTCCAGGGCTCTCACCTCCAGCCTCTCTTCTCCTCCCCTCTCCTCGCAGGCTCGCTGGGCTCTCTTCTCTTCTTGCAGAGCCCTTCCTCTCTGGCAGCCTGGCTCTTTCAGACTCCTGCCCCAGTGGCTCCACCTGTCTGACTAGATCAGGCAGCAGCCCCGCCCTCTGCCCGCCCCCGCTGTATTGGGCATGGGATGGAGGGTGGGTCCAGGCCACAGGTCAGTGCCTAGGGGAGCAGGAACCACCAGGATTGGGAAAGTCAAGTAAAGCCCCACCACCCTGGACCAGCCAGATAAGCTAAAGTCCTAGGTCCTCCAGAAACCTCCTGGCCCTAGCCCCACTCTGGGCCCAAGGGATTGCTAATATCCACACCCAGCATCCTCTCCCAAACCAGCCAGGAATTCTCAGTTTGTTCTACTTCAGAATGGGTACGAGAACCTTTCCTTTCCAAGGAGGGGCAAGGAGGCCAGTGGCATGTGAGGAGGTGGGGAGTGGAGGAGGTCTCAGGAATCTTACCCTCCCTCTGGGAGGGATCCTAATGGGCTAGGCCCCCTCCCCCTCAGAGCCCAAAGGAATGTCGGGGGAGGGCCCCACCTAGAGCCAGGAGAGTCTGGGACTCTTAAGACTGTCCCAGAGGGACCAGGCAATCTCCCAATAGCCAGGGCAGCAGATGCTCCCATTTCCCTAGAGGGCAATATGTACAGTGCTCCATGAAGAAAGCACCTTTTGACACCCAACAGAGGCTGTGTGTGCCCCTCACACACACAAATCTCATGGGGACTCCCCAAATCTGCATGCAGGTCATCCCCACCCCTCTTCACACCCACCAGTCAGGCCCCAAGCCTGCCATCCATACACACCCGCACGACATGCACACCACACCAAGGGCTAGCACACATCCACACAGCCTACACACCTCCTACTGGCCACAACTGCCCTGCCTGACACACCACCCCTGTGGACTATGACATACACAGTCCTTAAGCCTCACGCCTGCTCCGGACTGCACTGGAACTGGCTCTAGCATACCACCCTGCACAGCCCCAGGGCACTGTGCAAAAGCATCTGCTCACAGGCTGAGGCTCAGGCCCATGCTGCCGCCGAAGTTACACACGGGTTTACTCATGGCTGAGCTACGGGGAGGCGAGAGAACATCTGACCACTCACACCAACACAGACACGCACCTCCCTCACACACGGATCTCTTTTGGCGGGAGACACTCCTTATTTCTTCACGCACAGTGACTCTGTTGGTGGCCTCTGCCGCAGCAGGGCCTGAGCCTTGGGCGTGTGCCCTCACGCAGCTCCTCTCTGGCACATGTGAGCTTGCTGGCTCCTTATCTCCCTCAACCACCAGCCTCAAGTTCACCCCCACGCACTCGAACAGGCACCCTGGAGGTCAGGAGGGACTCCAGGCCTCTGGGAAGGACCTCTCCCCAAGCTGGAGGGAAACCTGGGTGTGTCCCTCACAGGGGAGCTCAGCCTATTCCTTCAAAATGGATGGAAGGGAAAAGGACACGGGCAAAGGAAAGGAAGGGGAAGCGAGGGAGAGGGGCGAGACCAGGAGACGGTGGAGCAAGGCCTCGGTGCGAGCAAACGGAGGCCGGGAGGGAGGGTGCTGGCGAGGCCCGGCCCCAGGAGCTGGGACCTCCCACCCACTCGCCCCAGGAACAGCCTCGCCCACAGCCTGGGCAGGGCAGGGCAGGGCAGGGCAGGGCTAGCCGGGCCTGCCAGGCAGGGGGCGCCGGCACGTGGGGAGCCGTGGAAGGTCCGGACTCACCAGTGGGGGGCCAGGCGGACAGCGGTGGAGGACTCGTGGGGAGCAGGGCCAGAGAGCAGTCCCCAGGGCTACCCTGCCTGCCACTTCCTCATCTGCTGGGCCGACTTTCTGTCACCAGAGGGGGAGGGGGCGGACCGGGCGGGGGGCGCCTGCTGATTGGGCGGCCAGCCCAGGCAGGAGGGGCCGTCCAGCGCCGGCAGGGCCGCAGGGGCGGGGGCAGGGGCGGGCCACCAGCTCCCGGGGCAGGAAGCGCACTCTGCCGGGCTCCCCACCCCTTCCCTCGCATCTCGCACCCGCCTCGGCCGGTGGCCGCGGCCTGGCCTGCTTCGGGAGCACTCCGCTTCTTCCGGATGTCCAGCACCCGACGGCCCCATTCTCGGCCCTCTGACCAGTCCACCAACAGAACCCACACATCCGCCGCCTGACTGCAGGCCCAGCTAGGACTATGGGGGAAGTTCCAGGGTTCAGCCCTCACGAAGAGCTCCCTCTCCAACAGGGCAAGCCCAGAGGGACGGAGAGGGCCGATTGGGTGGGCTGAGGGTCTTAGGGTGGCAAGGAGGGCCTAGCACCGAAGCCTTCACTTCGAGCCTATAAACTTGGATGAGTCCTAGCTTTAACCGCCAAGAGGATTTCCTGGAACGGAGGTGGGAAAATACAAGTGACCTGGGGCAAGAACTATGAATCACTGGCTATACTGGCCTTCAAGGTAGTGAAAGGAAACAAAGGGAAGTGAAATTGGCTGTGGTTCAACCTAGTAGGTCTTGAAGACCAAAAGGGGACATCTGATTTTTATTCTAGAGGCAAAGGAGAAACTGAAGATTTTCAAGGAGGCTATTATCAGGCTTGGGTCATTCATTCATCAAACATGTATTGACAACCTACAATGAGCAAGACCATGTTAAGGTCTGGTGACACTGATCCAGAACTCATAGGGTTTACGGACTAGATGACCAGGTACTGAAGATAGACCAAGTGAGCCACAATAGCTGGACCTGAGGAGGAACTGATAGAATTGAAGGAGGCAGACAATGTGGACATTTCTCAAGAAGTACTATCTCTCTCTATATATGTCAATTCTACACTACCCAGCCTGCCCCTCCACACATTCACCAACTAGACTTAACTATTCTGGTCAAGAACCAGGTTTCAGTGAAATAAAGCCTCTACTTCCAGAAGCTCCTGTACAGTGCTTTGCATACAGTGATCCAAAAACTGCTTGTAGAATTAAATGATGTAAAATATGGACAGAAGTGGGGGAATTCAGAAAAGGTGGTAGCTGGGAAGAATACTGTGTTCATAAATGGTGAGATGCAGTTACATGAAATTTTCATCCTAGACCTCATCCTAGTGAGAGCCAAAGTATGGCTCTAACCCAGCCCATTAGTACCTGCACTTGAAAGGAAATAGCAAAAGAACTCAGTTATTCAAGAAACACAAACTCCTTAGCACTGTGCACTAGGGACCTAGCTGATCTGGTCCCTACCTAGTCTTTTCATTCTACCCATTCTACTCTCCTGGGTCACACCAGTGCTTTACCATCCCCAAAGATATCAGCATCTTTCATACTCCCTCAACCAAGTCTTACCCTGTGGCTCAGCACAAAAGAACAGTCAGGTGTCCCAGCAAGCAAATCACTCCCTCCTCGTATTCCCATGATTTTAGTCTAATGCAATTTTCATTCCCCTGACTACAAGTTCCTCTCAGCATGGGCCATACTTTAGTCATCTTTGTATCTTTATCATCTGATGCTGTCTGGCACTCTTCTGAACCTCTGAAATGTTTGCTGAGTGGATGTTAGAGTGAATGGGACAATGTGAGAAAAGAAAGATCAAGTGTGAAGGGAAATAACTAAAAAGCCTTTCCACTCCCTTCGGAAGCAGTATTCATGGGCCCAATTAATATTTATTGAAGGCCTAATGTCTTCCAGGTAGTGACTTTGAGGTCACCTGACTGAAAAGTCCTGAGTTTTAATGTTCCAATTAATACCTATATGACCTTACAAAAATTATGAAACATCAATAAAATGGGAATAAATAGTACCTATTTCATAGAATTACCATGCACATTAGAGATTACCCATGTGCAATGTATCACATTATCTCAGTCTCAACAATTAACTGACAAGGTGGGGAAGCAGCCCAATATATCAAGGTACATATTTGTATATGAATTTGTGAGCATTCATTCAATAAATATTTCCTTAAACACTGCAAAGAACTGTTCTGAGAGAACTACTGAGGGGTTTTAAGTGTCATCCACTAGAGAAAACACACTATTATAGGTAATGAGACTGTCCCAAAGACCAAACACAGTAGTGACATGATACTTCCTCAACTGTAGATTTATTCACCTGGACCATGTTGGTAAATGACCATGGCAAGCCTTCAGTAAATGTTGACTGACTACATGAATGAATGTGCTCAAAGACACTTTGTTTGGTCTTGTCTGGTCCTGAAAGAAAGCAACTTCCAATATCTGTTATAGAACCAAGTCCTCCCAGATGGCATCTCCTTGGCTTTGTGGTTCCTACAAAACATTCATGGTCCAGTGGGGAAGATGGGCATATAAATGAACAATTATGGTAGCATGTGGTAAGTAGCCCCTGACAGATAAACCCAGAGGGTTATTAAAGCACTAGGGGAAAAGGGCCCCTTCACCCAGGATGGAGGTTACTTTTGAAGACCTCAAAGAAATGACACCAAAAATAAACATTAGAGGACACTTTCTAGAAGGCAGGGAAAGGCTTTCCAAGCAGAGGGACATATATATGTGAAGACACAGAAGCAAAATATGTGGCAGGCTTGGGCAACTACATATAGTTTGGTATGGTAGCAGCTAAGAGGGCCCATTTAGGAAAGGTAGGCAGGAGTCAGTTTATGAAGAGCCTTGTAGTCATGGTAAGAAGTTTGGATTTTACTCTGTATTTTCAGCAGTGGCTGGTGAACTTTTAAACTATCAGTGTTAGAACAATGAAAGCTACATGAAAAACTAAACAAAATTCATTCTCTCTCTTGTTTCTCTCTCTCTCTCTCTCTCTCTCACTGTCCCTTTCTCTTTAAAAAAATAAAATATCAGTGTCTGGCTCTCAACTCCACATTGATTCTAATGGTTCTTTCTATTGGGAAGAGGCTGGAGTGTGTTTATGTGCTGTGTGGAACAAGGCAGTGAGATTCAGCACACATGAGAAGATTGGTCTTTGGCTAAGGAGAATACCTCACAGACGGGAAAATGTAGAAACGAAGAGTATCTGTCAGTGGGTTGCAAGGACACTGGGAGTTTTCATCTAAAGGGATCTATTTTCCCTGTTGTCAGAAGGTGAGGGAGCCGCAGCAGTGGCTCAGCAGTTTGAGTGCTTGCTTGGCATGTGCAAGAACTCTGGGTTCAAACCCCAGGACCACAGACACAACTAAGTGTCAGAGAAACAAAAGTGGGATGAAAAAATAAATTTCTCTTTCTCTCTCTTAAAAAAAAAAAAAAGAAGACGGTGGTGGTGAGGGTTTGCTGAACAGGATGGTAAGATGAGGAGTTTCTGGGAAATAGTAAAAGCCTGGTGTAGTGGATGATAAGTGCCAGGCAGACTTGGTGAGCAGAGATGCTGGCCCCACCAGGTGGGGGACCCTGAAGAGTAATGCTCCTCAGCCCAGCTCAGAAAGTAGGGGGCAGGACAGTAGAAATGGGATGCTTTGGGTCTGTAGGGAAGCTAGGTTCAAGGCCTTGCTTTCTTCCAACTAGGCAGAAAGAAAACCAAACCAGGGTGGGCTGACTAACTGGAGAGACTGAACCCACAGGCTTGATAAGGAGGAAATCCTAGGGAATGGGAAAGAATACCCAGTCCAACAGCAAAAATTCCACCTCCTTCCTGGAGTCTTCCTGACTCACAGGAAGTGAAGTGATGACTTCCAAGTCCTACCCTGTCTGACTCACTCTCCATTCAATCCTCTTTTTTTTTTTTTTTCCAGGGCTGAGGACCGAACTGGGGGCCTTGCGCTTGCTAGGCAAGCACTCTGCCACTGAGCTAAATCCCCAACCCCCATTCACTCCTCTTGAAGGGGCCCTTCTCTGTTTCCTTTTCCCAGAAGGTAAATCAATAGTGTCATTTCTCCCAGGGTCCAGCCTGAAAACCACCACCTGTATAAACTCAGTCAACTCTGCTCCCACGATTGTTTGATGCTCTGTTTGAGCACAAAAATTAAATGGGTCAGAGACATAGGAATGGCAGTGCGGAAGAAAAGGAAAAAAGTATTCTTGAATGTTCATGAGTGAGTGGGTGAAACAGTGGAGTGAGTGGATGGAACAGTGGAAGGGGGGAATAGTGTATGGGACTCACCGAGTAATTGGCTAAGAGCAATAGGACCTAAGGATCTTTGGTGAGGGGCAACAGAAGTGTCAGGTGGGAATGGAAGCAGCCTCCTGGTAGCATTTAAGCTTTTCCCTTCCCCCTTCATATAAGACAAAGAGCACATCCTATACATTACCCACACAGAGAAACTGAGGTAAAGGTTGAGCCCAGGAGAACAGGGGAGCAAAGATGAGGCCAAAGCGTCCACCAGTTAATCATTCCATGCATCCCTGTGCCTTGGCCAGCTAGCTGGTGTCCTCTTCCTAAGGAAACTGAGACCTTAGCTGAGGGACTAGGGCTGGAAAGACATCTGGTCAGAAGGAAGAGGCTGCATGAAACACTTATCATCTGGCATTTGAAGGTGTGCCTGGACCCTTAAAAGGTCAGAGGAAAGATTTGATCCATCAGTGGGTAGCCAGTGCCACACAATGTAGCTAGCATTTGGTTTTCCCTGAACTAAAGAAACTCAGGAAGAGGGAAACTCTGGAAAGAGCAAACTAGAGGCTTTTTATTAGGAAACAAACTAGGCCAGATTATCAGGATGGGGGAGAGAGTCAAAAGACCTATACTATACGTGAGAAGGGCCAAAAGCGGAAAAGAGAAGCTTACTATTCTATTTAGTACATTCTCTGGAAAGCACAAGGCTAGCTGCTTTCTATATGCTCTTGTGGTTGACTCCTGGAATCAGAGAGGTTGAGGAGCTTGCTCAAGATCACAAAGCAAGCAAGGTGGAAGCAATACAGGTATTCCAGGCTGAGGAAAATACATTGGACAAAAGAATGAATTCAGGAAAGCACAGGACAGACACAGGGAACAGCAAGGCATTCAGTTTGTCTAAAGAATATGGTGAATGAAAGCCCGTCATATATATGGTAGAAGGTTAAAAAATAAATTAGCTCAAAATCATGAATTGTTTTGGATAAAAACTGAAAAGTCTAGTTTGGGGATGTCCCTGAGGGTTGAACAGGAGGCGGATATGATCCCCAAATGTTTTGAAAGATAAACCCGGTGATAGCAGGTATATTACCAAGAAGATTGCAGAAGGGGGGAGACCAGCTGGGAAACCCCACAGAGGCATGGCCTGACACAGTAAGTAACAAGGCCTGACCTAGACCAATGGTGGAGAGGAGGAAATGGGGGAAGAGCAGAGAGAGGACCCACAACTGACCAAGGTTGGCAAGCTCAATAACTCACGTGGAGCAAATGGAAAACATGAATGCAATCTGGGACATCCCAGGTTTAAGGTGAGATGGCACATGCAGGAGCTAATTGAAACACAGTAGAGTATAGCAGAAAGGAAAGGACCGGAGAAAAAAGTCTGAGGATTCTCTGTATGGAGATGAAAACACAAAGCACACTATGAAGTCTGCATTCACTTTCCCATCGCCCTGCCTTCATTTCTGTTAAAGAATTCCTCCCTGGGCTGGAGCGGTGGCTCAGTGGTTTTGGTGCTTGCCTGGCAAGCACGAGGACCCAGGTTCAAACCCCAGCACCATGTACACAACTGAGTGTTGGGGCAACTAAAGCCATGTGAAAAACTCAATAAAGTTGTTTCTCTCTTTCTCTGTCTCTCTCACTGTCCCTCTTTAAAAAAAAAAAAGAAAAAAAAAAGAATTCCTCCCTGACTCAACTGGCTCATTGACACTGGTGTCCTTCCCCATGCCCCCCATCAAACCAAGCTCTGAATGGCATCCAACCTGGAAAACCGAGTTCTTCCATGAGATGAGATATAATGATGTGGAGTGGAGAAATCAGAGACAGAGCTCAGACATTGGAGCTCCTGAGCCCATCTAAAACCATTCACAAAATATGATAGTCATTCCCACCACATTGTTAAGCTAGTTTAATTGTAATGTGTTGCAATCAGAATAGTCTAATCTATAAACAGATAAAAATGATTTCTCAGGAGAGAGAATAAGAGTAATAGTATTTGGGTGCTGACAGTTTGCCTGAAGGACCTTGTATGCCCTTCTAAAAAGCTTGAACTTTATCCTAACAAAGAGCTATTTTAAGATTTGAATTTCATTTGAAATATGATCTGTTGTAGGTACCTTTGAGGTCGGTACTATAATCCTATTTTACAGAAGTTGCAACTAAGTTTCTTAAAGTAACTTGCCTAAGGTCATACAATGGATAAGTGCCCAGGCTAGGATCCCAACTTATAAAAAATAAATTATAGTAATATTATGAGTGCTATAATCAAAGTGTGTAGAGAATACAGGAGAGGTAAGGGTTTTTTGTGCTTTTTTTTTTTTTAAAAGAGAGAATCAATTTTGTTTAGCTTTTCATGTGGCTTTCGTTGCTCCAACACTTCATTGTGTATATGGTGCTGGGGTTCAAACCTGTGACCTCACAAATGCCAGGCAGGCACTGTAACTGCTAAGCCACGGCTTCAGCTCCCAAGAGAGTTAGTTTAGGAACGATCAAGTGGCTCAGTGGTTACAGCACTTGCCTGGCATGCATGAGGTCACAGGTTTGAACCCCAACACCACATACACAAGTAAGTGTTGGAGCAATCAAGGCTACGTAAAAAACTAAAAACTGATTCTCTCTCTTTTTAAAAAAGAATAATTAAGTACACAGGATGGAGGTGATGAAAATTTTACAGGAGCTGGTGTGGTGACACTTGAACTGGAAGGATGAATTATGAATTATCCATCACATGAACAAGCAGGTAGGAGCAGGAAAGAGAAGACAGGCATTCCAAGTAGGGAGAACGTGTCAAGCCACGGAGGGGTAAGGCAGCACATGGCCCCTAGGTAATTTACCTTCTTTTGGCTACAGCTGAGAAGATGCAATAAAACACAGCTTGAAGAACTGGTAGTCAGCGTGAAAGGAAGAGAAGCAAGCATGGGACCAGGGAACTCGGTTCTGATACTCAGTGAATTACACATGGCCATTCATGAAGACCTGAGCACAAGGCAGGTGCAAGCAAAGCAGGGTCATCACAACTGCAGAAAAGTCTGTGAGTAGTGAAGGGTCCCTTCTGGGAGAGAATGAAGGAAGACTGAAACTGAGTCTTTAGATAGTTTGAACAGAGAGGAGATACCATTCAGAAATGATGAAAAAGCAGATTTTGAGTGAGGAAGCTTGTCATTTGTGCTCAAGTTGAAATGATACAATTTTAAAACAAACTTGGGCTTAAGAGAACACAGGAAACAACTAAGTGGTAGAAATAAAAGTCACAAAATTATATTCAAAATTGATTCATCATGTCACACAATCCAATGTGAAAATGTCACCATACCAGCTCTGCACTAGTTGCTAGGGAGATGCCATGGGGAATGAAATCTGCACAACAGGCATCTCCTGAGGACAGTTCCTGAGGCACTAGTACAGGGGAATTGCAGCAGGAGAGGTTACGACCTCTTAGAGGGATTGGTCAATCATTTATTCAATCAATAATTACTGACATCAGATTTCTAGTTGCTGTCCTGGGGACAGATACCATATACTGAACTCCTCCTGCCTTGCACCATTCTAGGTATCCAACCCACTTATACCTGACAGCAATCCCATGAAATAGCAACTATTACTATCATCCACAGGAATAAGTAAATAGAGTTAGAGTAGATAAACTAACTTGCCCAAGCCAAGTAAGTAGTAAGTAGCTAGGGTAGGATATGGACCGAAGCAATTCTGGCACTAGAACTTGCTCTTTCAACCAAAGTTTTATTTTTTTTATTTTATACTACCTCTCCAAAGTCAAATCATAACAGAAATAATGATAGTGGCACCACCACTGACAGCATTTATGATGGGCCAGCTGCTATAGTATGCCGGACACACACATATCTTGCCAAAGATTCCTCAGTTCTCAGATAGGAGAACTGAGATTCAAACTCTGACAATTCAGGGTACTTAAACTTGAGGGATAATAAAGTACAGCAGGAACTAGAATGTGCTTGTACAAGGTACAAAAAGTGGAGCATAAAAGAAGAGGTAATTGACCCTTCCCAGTGGGAGTGGTGATGAGTTGTAAACAAACTGGGAAGGTGGAAAGCTTCACCAGCAGTGACTTGTGAGATGGATTTTGAAAGATAATTGGGTATTCGTCAGACACCAATAGAGCAAAGTAGAGGAAGAGTATGGATAAAGGAACAGAGGTTTGAAAAAGCCTATTACATTCGGGAAATTGTAAGAAGTTTGTATGGCTTTTGAAATTAATCGGTTGGGAAGACAATATATAGATAAGTCAGTCAGGAAGAGGCGGGGGGCTAGATCACAGAATCTTATTTGCCTTCTAGGAAATGTGAGCTACTTTTTCAATAAAGCAAATGTACTAGTCAAAAAGAAGAATAAATATCCCCAGTGAATCCAGTGTCTTAGTTTGAAATCCCTCAGACGAGGAGGAAGTCTTTGACATCTATTTTCTCTTAATAATGCACGCATGCTAAATTTGCATTCTACTTTAAATTATTTACCCTAAAATGAACATTCCAGGATAATTTTATCCTATAACTTTCAGTATGCCTGACATACTGCTCCTAAGTTATGTGGACCCCAGTTTGATAAACATGGGTATTGAACTATCAAAAGGGTTTTAATCAGGGGAGTATAGGATGAGATCTGTTTAGAAAGCTCTATCTGGCAGCCCTTTGGAAGACAAGCTAGACATCTTGACTGGAGATGGGGAATCTGAGATGGGGAGAGAATCAGAGGGGCAGGATAGATGGATATCAAAAAGAGAAATTGATGTTTTGGTATCTGATTGGTTATTGAAGGGGAGTACCTGGGAAAATGGAAGGGGAATAGTTTAGAATGGCTTCCATATTCCTAGCTTAGGTAATCCCCAGGAAAACTAGAAGAGAAATGGAGGGAAGGATGACTGGATTTAGATAACTACAAACTGAAGTACCTGTGGATCATATCAGTAGATATCCAACAAGAATCTGCAGCTTAGCAAAGAGGTCTGGACTAAAAATAAAACTTGTTTGAATTATTCACATGAAAGTGGTGGTCATAGAGAGCAAATGGCATATGAAGAAAAGAGGTTTGAGAACAAGTCCCAGAAAATAGCCACATTGCGGAAACAAGCAGAAGTACAGAAGTTAAAAACTGCAGAGGAGGGCCTGAAGTGGTGGCTCAGCGGTTACGGAGCTTGCCCAGCGTGCGCAAGTACATGGGTTCAAACCCCAGCACTCATGTACACAACTAAGTGTCAAAGCAACAAAACCTATGTGAAAAACTAAATAAAGATTGATTCTCTCTCTCTCTCACTGTCCTTCTCTCTTTAAAAAAAAAAACTGCAGAGGAGGAGTATACAATGTAGTAGAAGAATAAGGTGAATGAATAACATAGAAGCCAAGCAGGGAGAGAAGTGGTCAGCACTGTTAGATGTTGTGGAGATAATATGAGAATTGGAGGGGCTGGAGGGGCTGGAGCGGGGGCTCAGCGGTTCTGGTGCTTGCCTAGCATGAGCAAAGATGCAGGTTCAAACCCCAGCACCACGTACACAACAAAGTGTCAGAACAATGAAAGCCACATGAAATACTAAATAAAAATTTGATTCTATCTTTATCACTATCCCTCTCTCTTAAAGAAAAAAAAAGAATCGGAAAAAACTCATGGTTTGGGGCTGGAGCAGCGGCTCAGCGTTTACAGTACTTGCCTGGCATGCACTAAGACGTGGGTTTGAACCATTGCACCACGTACACAACAGAGTGTCAGAGCAACAAAGGCCACATGAAAAACTAAACAAAATTTGATTTTCTCTCTGTCCCTCTTAAAAAAAAGAAAACACAAAAAACCATCATTATTTAGCCATTAGATCAACTACCATCTTTGATTTAGTTTCAGAGGAATGGCGGAAGCAGAAGTATAACTAAAGGATCTGAAAAGTGAATGGAAAGTAGAAGAGATGGTGATTGTTGTAGACTCTTTACTTCAAGAGTGTGTCCATCAGTGAGTTAGAGAGCGGCATTCAGGGTCAAGAATTTTTAACATGGAGACACAAAAACACCATTAACTAGGGCCATGAAAATAGGTATAGCTCAGAAAAATTAGCAAAAGAACAAAGGATGGTTTGCATGTGGGGTGTGCGCAAACCTTGATGAAGAACAAAAAGAATACAAACTAGGGAATTAGGCTGAGAGTGAGAAAAGGCAATGTAGTGGCAGAGAGAAAGCTGCACAGGGCACTTTACATTTGATCCAGGAGAAAAGGTTACCGTCATTAAAAAGTGTCATTTCTGGCCTGTATTGGAGGAGTCTCTTTACAAACATCTTGTCCGGGGGAGAGAGATTTCAGAGTGAGAAAGTGACTTATGACATACCTGTACCTCTGCAGTAACTTACCACCTCTTTGATGAATCTTCACCAGAGAATGATGTGAAAGCTAGAAAGCAGCATCAGGGAAGTGGACTAGAGGGATATTGTTATTTAGAGTGGCAGGCAACAGAGAAGGAACTTTTGGAGCATTTTGTAGTGGTCTGAGGGATTTAGAAGCTGATCTAGGAAACCCCTGGTCTATCTAAGTAACATGGCCCCAAAGTGGGAAAAACAAAAATATGCCTGGGACAAGTGGGCTTAAGAATCACTGCCAGATCCTGAAGAGCTAAAAAGAGCTCAGATCACTTAGGCAACAAAACCAAGGCCCAGGAAGTCAGGCGCTTTCTCCATGCTGTGCCCAGGGAAGTTGCCATGTCCAAATGTTAGCTGACATCCTGAGAACACATGCCTTATCAAGAGACAACATTAGGAACTTAGGATCTGCCTCAGTGATACACAGGAACTCAAGAAGAAAAAAAAAAGTTGTTAAAAGAAAGAAGAGAGGAAGCTTGTCCTGAGGGACATGTCAAAGTGATGAAACACGGTGGTCCTATCAGATGGGTTGGAGACTTTGCCTTCTGTTTCAGTCATAAAGCCCTTTCTGCAGGGTGGCAAACCCCTGTGCTGCTGCTTCTTCTTCTTCTTCTTCTTATTATTATTATTATTATTATTATTTTGGTATTAGGGATTGAAACCAGGAGCATTTAACTACTGAGCCACATCCCTATCCCTTTTTTAATTTTGAGATAGTTTCTCACCAAATTGCTCAGGGGCTAAGTTGCTGAGTCTGGCTTCAAACTTGCAATCCTCCTGCCTCAACCTTCCAGTTACTGGGATCACAGGCATGTAACCCCATGCCCAGTGCTCCTATACATTTGAGACTTTCAGACAAGAGACACAGTCCCTAAATTGGCACTGTGAACTCTCAGGGATGAGCAGAAAAGGAAGCACAGCTCCTGGCCAATGCTAAAGTGCACAGGCTCCCCCAAAATCTGAGATAGAAGAAAATATTCACCCTGTAGTAGTTCCTCCAGAAAGTACTCAGAAGCTGACCCAGGGTGGGCGTTTGGAAGGGTTCAGCCTCCGTCCTGCCTGGTGCTGGGATCAGCTCACATGACTTCTGTGTCCATGGGACACAGAGAACATTGTCCACAAGGAGGATTATTCTGTACAAGAAACTCAGACAAAGGGAGAGGTTGTTTCCAGCTGCTTGGGGGAGGTGGAAAGGGGATGGGAAAAGGGCCCAGCCTTGCAGTGGGGCATTCCTGCAGAGCTCAGCTTCTTCCCTCCAGCAGCAGGACAGGAGGTGGGCAATCAGATTCTTTCCAGCTCAGGCCTAATGCTGGGTCCCATTATGGAGTGGGAAGGAGCACCTGGCTACAACCTATCTTAGCCATTTGCCAAAAAGTTCATGGTTGAGTGAGGTGAGCCAGCTAAGTAGGGCAAAAGTACACACAGGAAGGGAAGAGAAAAAGGCAACCTGGGAAATGAACAAAAAGAGGCTCACAAATGACTGAATCCCAACCTGGAGGCAGACTGGAGCGGAGAGGCCTGAGGCAATGGGCATTAGGCTAACATTAATTCAATAAGCTCCTATCTTCAGTGGGATGAACTGTGCTATGGCATTTGAGGTTTCACTGCTGTTGCTTCTTTTTCCATCCCAGAAACAAATCTGGGAGACAAGACCTAATCCCTTTCTCCAGGGACCCCAAGGGTTGGACAAAGTCCCTAAGCAGAACACGGCAGTGAGAAAGAGAGGGAAACTACCAGAGTAGGCCAAGGGTCACCTTTTGCAAACCCTAAATCTGAGCAAGTAAGTTGGTCATGTTCTCTTCAAAGGAAACTCCATATACATTCCTTCCTGAGGGACAAGTGTTAGAGGTAAAAGATCTCTCCATTGAGGGTTCACCGGCTCTTATGGGCCCCAAAAGGGGAGATGAGACAGACGTTTGTGTACCCAGAGATGGATTTTCAGAGGGAAGGGTGGAAATAAGAACATGTACTCACAAAATGACTAATACCAAGATATGAGCACTTCCAAAGTAATAAGAGTTTGCTTATGGGCATAAGATGTAGGTTAAGTTTTGCATTTATTCTGTTGGGACAGGAGGATATTTCCATTCTTAGACATGGAATCCACTTTAATAGTATGGTGGGAATGAAGTCAATATCAGGCTCAGCCGACAAACTTGGAATTGGTGCCACTGGTGAAGTAAAAGACAGAGCCACCAAAAGCTGCTCCAGGGGTTCTAGAGAAGTATGGCTGAAGCTCTATCCAATATCCTAGTTAGTGTTGATATGTCCAGTGGGACGGGAAGAGGTGACAAGATAAACAACATTGAGTGGGCTGATGGACCAGACTATTCAAGTGGGGAAAAGGTCTGGTGTTGCCTCAGAGCTGATGACAGGACTCCCCTGCTGTAGTATACTGTGGTTATTAAGCTTTATGGACACCATTATTCACCTTGTTTGGACAGGAACAGAGGTAATATCTGGGACTACTTTCCCCATGCCTCTGCTGCCACAGCCTGGCAGAGTTCTGTTTGGCAATGAACTAAGGCCAAAGTACCAGTGTGACAGAAGAGAGCTGGAAAGGCAGCTGGAAGGATGGGCAAGAAGGAAGTCTCAGGGTTTTTGGTTTAAAGCTAATTAAAGACAAATGTATTATAGAGAACAAATAGGAACTGCCTTGCAGCACTATTGCAAGTGAATCTTATCCTTATATTGGCTCTCTCAAAAACTGCTGTTGGACCACCCTGAGCCAGTAAATATCAATTTTAAAACCTTAATTCATAGTGAAAGGTCCACTTCTACCCTTGTCCACAAAGGAGGACTGAGAAAGGCAGCACAGGCTGACTGTCCAAACATGCTCTGCTCTTCAACTGTACAAAAGCAAGGCAGTGCTACTGGGCTGCCCACTCCTGCTGTTGATCTGGCTCTTATCTAAACCAGAGGCTTAATGAAATAGAGGAAAACTATCCTGGCCAAGAGTGCAGGAACAAGGCACAATTATATGGAAACTAAACCCCAAAGACAATGTGAAGAGCAATCCACTCTCCCTCCAAAATAAGAAAAAATAAGTCCAGAGAAGAATGGGCTTTTACATGTGAGGTGGGGGGAAACCCTTTCGCATACAGTCTTGCCTGGGAGAGCCACCTCCTGAGAATTCACCCACCTACCGGTCCCTTGATATCCTCCTTCTTGTGTATAGGTGGGTAAAGGATGGGGATTTTAACCTATTTCCCAGAAAAGAGCTGAACTGGTTTTCAGAGGATGCACAGGCCCAAGTTTCACCAGAGCTGTAGGTAGATGGTTTGTCTCCACCCAAAAGCCTCTTCACCTGCAGCTTAGAGGGAAAGCAGAATAGAACCTGAGTGGGAGGCCTGAAAGACAGTATGCCTCTAAGGACATATAGGCTGTTACAATTTCTGGTGGCACAAAATAAGCACTGGCTTATTTGACCCTATGTCCATCAGCTCACCATTGACATTGGGTAGGTTCTGGATCAAAGACTGTGGAGGGCAGGGTAGAGAAGTGGCTGTAAAAATGATCATTTATTGAACACCCATTATTTCATACACTGTGCTAAATGTTTTACATTCTCTCATTTTAATCCTCATAACAACCCTATGAGGTAGGTATTATCACCATTTACAAATGAGAAAACAGGTTCAGAAAACTTAGGTTAATTTCCCAAAGTCATATAGCTAGTCACCAGTGGAACTGGGATTTGTCTGTTGCTGAAAGCCCATGTTCTTTTTATTGTACACATCTAGGTGAGCCTTGAGCAAAAGGTAATATGACTGCCCAACTTTGCAAAGATCACCTGGTAGTAGAGGCTGTCGTCCACACTCACCGCTGGTAGGGATGCATTGAAGCTGACTTGATGTTAGTTTTTATTCCACTTGGCATTTTCCCTAAAATGAACACAAAGAAAGATATCTGAAGCAAGGTAAGACTTTCACAATAAATCAGAAATGTGGTTTCTCAGGTTCCCTCCTGCCATCTCCTTTATCATTGCAGAACCTCTATGGCATCTGATCCTGGTTGGCAGAAATCAGAGGTGTGGTTCTTCACCAGCTCCCTCCCTGAAGGTATCTGGGAGGAAAGGAATGATTTGGGAGAACAGTAGAGAGGCGTCCTGCTTACCTATGCTATTCCTAGAAAAGACACATAAGCCTGTGACCCCTATTTAATGTCACAGGTAAAAGAGTTCTATATTCCTACCAGGTGCAGTGGTGCATGCCTATAATCTCAGCTAGTCAGGAGGCTGAGGCAGGAGAATTGCAAATTCCAGGCCAGCCTGGGCAACCTGGCAAGACCCTGTCTCAAAACTTAAAAAAAAAAAAAAAAAGAGTGGGGGTTATGGGGTGGGTTGGGAATATAGCTCAGTGGTAGAGTACTCCTGGGTTCAATCCCCAGCACCACAACAAAAAAATAAAAATAAAAAATTATGCTGTTATGTATGTATGTATGTATTTTTGTGTACCAGAGATTGAACCCAGGGGTGCTTAACCACTGAGCCATATCCCCAGCCCTTTTTATATTTTATTTTGAGACAGGGTCTTGCTAAGTTACACAGGGCCTCATTAAGTTGCTGAGGCTATCTTTGAACTTGTGACTTCTCCTGCCTCAGCCTCCCAAGTTGCAGGGATTAAGGTGTGCACCACCACACCCAGCTTTCTCTTGATTTAATTGTCCTTTTTCCTAGACAGAATACTTCTTTTGGTTGCTTGAATCTGAACTCCTCAGACTGCACAAGAAGGCAGGAAGGCAAGAGCAAGACAGAATACAAAGGACTAGGAATATGCCTCCTTGTCAGTTCTTTCTGCACCTTCCAAATGATCTTGATTAAGGTCTCACCAATGATTTTTCTGCCTAAGAATAAACACTGTCCACACACCTAAACTCCAGAGTAAAAGGGACAGGATAGTTGAGAAAGAAGTGTGAGATGCGATAGCAAGCAAGAGCAGTTTCTGCCACTTGAAGTTCTTCCCCACACTCTGGTGCCTGTTGCAGAGTTTCAGATGAGAACTTTTACTGCTGAAAATTGTTTTCTGAGCCACCATGCAAAGAAAAAAATCTCCAGGTCTGGGGATGCTGGGGATCCAAACAATCCTATTCATTCCTACTCCCCCGCACAAAGCCAGTTACATTTCCACCCCTGCCACCTTACCAGGTTGACCTGCTTGAGCCATTTGGACTCCACTGAGCATTGGCTGCGGCTGGCTTGGAGCTCCTGCCATCTGAACTTGCTGTAGTCCTGAGGTTCCTGCAAGTATTGTCCCAGCTCCTGGCTGGCCTGGCTGGCCAGGACCACTGCTGCCTGAAGGTCTCCAATTAGATAGACCCTTCCCAAAGGCAACAGCTGCCACCAAGGCATTGGTGTCTGCAGGATTAAAGGTCTGCTTGTTTGGTCGGAGACCTGCGAAAAAGTGGGGACCATGAAGTATACATCTGGTACTGGGTTTGAACCTAGCAGCTATAGGGCCCATGAAGACTGCCAGAGCTTGGAGCTCTGACTTCAGCAGCATCTAGACTCTCACAGCCCAGAGAAAGAGCCAAAAGACCCCCAAACCAATCACCAAACTCTCCCTTTTCACTTTGCCATTTGCTCTACCTCCTCTGGTGCCAGCCTTAAATACAAAAGGACAGCAGTACAGGGCTTGGCTCAGTGGTAGAGTGCTTGCCTACCACATGTAAGGCACTGGGTTTGATTGTCAGCACCCCATAAAAATAAAAATAAAATAAAGGTTAAAAAAAATAGCAGTATGGATGTAAACCCTTTCCTAAGCAGTTCATTCTACATCTTCACTTCATTACCACCCAAACCATCATTCCTATTCCTATTATTACACACCCTTCTCTCTCTCTGTTTTGTCACCAATACTTCTTTACCTCCACTCTCTGATTCCCGCTCCTCTTTGCTGATTTTCTCCAGAAGGTTTGAGCACATTTTATTCAAGCTCTGGATCTGCTTCTGTAACACACAATTTGGTACAGTAATTAGGGTAAATAGGAAATGACTATGGAGAATTTTCTTCCTTGTGCTCTTCCAGAAGCAGCTTAGTGTAACAACTGAGTATCTCTACTACATAGGAGTGATAATGATTGTTTTTCATCAAGGGATGGGGATGGGAGTAGTGGGGCAGTGACTCAGTCCAACCTGAGCTGCATCGGCACCAATGCGGGCAGCATCTGTTGTCAGTTGTTTCTCCTGCTCTTCAACCTCAGGGTCAGGCTTGGTTCTCAGATGGTCAGGGACCACCTCATGGCTGAAAACAGGCACCCGTCCTTCAGTCTGCCGCTGTAACACAGATTTTACTTTATCATGCACTCCAATAAGATTTGATTCAACCTGATTTACCTTCTGCAGGCAAATAGTGCATTTTCAGGGAAAACACAACCTGAGACGCAATATCTTGATTCTTAAGACATTGTCCCTTTCACTCTGTGATTTCCGTTTTCTCATATGGCTGTCTTTACTATGCTTAGGAACAAATTAAACCTCTCTCCTTGCCACATTTTAATCAGACTAGAATAGACAAAGTCACAAAAGGATAGACTTTGGTGCAAGATAGATATTGAAAAAGTCTGGGGATATAGGCATCTCAGTTTTTACATTATTTGGGAGTGGCTCTCTTACCTCCAAGACAAAAAAGGCCTCCAAAATGCAGCCCTTCCTTCTTACTGCCACACACTACCCCACATTCAGAACTTCTAGTACAACCAATCAACAATTGTACTTCAGACTTTCACCTAAGAACTTAATTTCCCAAGTTGTACCCTTTTTCTTCTTACCATGAGATCTTCATCTCGGTCCGGGGACAACACCAGAGGAATGATGACCTGGTTACGGAACAGTGGTGTCTTCTCATGCTTCAAGACCTTGTTCAGAGTGTTCAACTGTCCAGAGAGCAATGCAAAGCTGTCCAGGACAGATGGCCTGGTGGTGGTAATAAGGTGTCAGAATATTCCACCCTTTCACTGTAAGGTAATCTTTAAAAGGTTCTTCAGATTAGACACACTCAGATTCACCCACAAAAG
>PVKS010017111.1:28615-42852 GCA_004027875.1 Aplodontia rufa | reverse complement strand
AGATCAGACTTCAGGGTAACCCAAGATGCACCCTTAGGTAGTTTAGTGTCTGCCTGTCCAAACTCCTGTCTCTCTTCAGCCAGGGACCCAGGAGTCACTGGGAATATTGTGGGTCCTGGTGCAGCTGTATAGAACTCTTACTGTTCCCAGGAGAGTGGCCTTCCTGGAGTGAAACCCCCTGGGAATATTACTGTCCCACACTTGGTTTCCTTGAGGTCCTCAGTGGCCCCAAGAGATGATGTGTGGGACATACACAATCTCAGCAAGGTGAGGTAGGCATGGAGACACCAGCCAGTTAGACAAGTGTTTGAGGAGGTCTCAAATACAACCACTAGGGGGCATGGAAGCCCAGTCCTGCTTGGAGACCACAAGACCTATGAAATGGTGTCTGAACACAGAGATCAGGGGCTGAAAATGGAGAAAGGCACTGAGTTCAGTCGGCCCCTTTTGTTTGTAGGTCCCTGAGGCTAATGCTAGTCACTGCCTTGTCTATGAGTTTCAGGAAGAGCCTGTTGAACCTGCAGCCGGAGACAACTCTGGTTAATTGGGTTCTATTGAGCAGAGACCTGGACACAGACACCTCCCACAGTTTGGTTCTCTAAGGGGTGGCGGGGTGGGAAGCCTCCAGACAGAAGGGAGGGTCTTCCAGACACACCCCCCCCCAGGACAGACAGTCAAAACACTTGAGTATTTGGGGCCTCTCCTCTGGACTGAGGTCGGAGTTCATGGTGTAGATGCAGTGTCCTGCACCACCCTCTGAGAGGAATCAAGATGGCAGTTCCACCTGCTTCTTTGCATGTTCAGATCTAGGTTCTCTGACTCTTGTGTAATATAGCAGCCCTAGGGCTGCTGCCACTGCCACTGCAGACTAAGAGGACAAGGATCCCATGCCTGGTTCTGTGGCTGAGTTATATTAATTGTGCACAGGTTCCTCCCTTTCAGTCTAATTCTCTACCTGCACACAGCTGGAAATTGGCACAGGCAGCATACCTAACAACTTTATTATTGCTCCATGTTATTAAGCTTCCTTCCTTGGGTGATAATAAGTTTGGGGAGGGATTCACCCATCTCACAGTAACGTGCTTCTTACCATCATTTGTGTCTCACATTTACAGTGGCTTGGCAGTTACGGTGCTTGCCTTGCATGTGTGATTATGTGAGCTGGAACTCCAGCACCATGTACACAACAAAGTGTTAGAGGAACGAAAGTCATATGAAAAACTAAGTAAATTTTGCTTCTTTCTCTCTATCTCACTGTCCCTCTTACAAAAATAAAAGAGGTGAGGTTCTATTTTCTATAGAATTTATTATTAATTTCCCCCATCTTTCCTCTGATGTAATTCCCTGTTGATTTTAGCACCATTACTTCTGTTTTCAGTGCATCTTTTTCTTTGATAATATTTTTAATTTCTTGATTTTCTCATTTAGTCCTTTCATCATATCTTGTTTCAGTTCATTATTTTAGTAATTAAATAGTTGATAATTTTTTTTCCGTGTTTTCATTCAGCTCCTTGTTTTCATGGGCTCCTTGGTTGAGGAATTATGGGTTTCAGGTGAACCGTCTCTAGGTTTATTCCTCATTTCTGAAGAGCTTCTTCTGGATCATTGATTTGAAGTTCCCTGTCCTGAAGCAAAGTAGGTCTCCAGATTTTTCTTCAGGTCAAAGGATCAGTTCAGACACCACCCCTCTGATGACCACCTTCTTCCCCAAAGCTACTTCTGCCTGGAGCTTCATTTTGCTTCATTTTTTAGATCAAGGCTCCAGGGCAGGATCTATAATTTGTTGGGGGTGTGGTCAGCCTACTAGTTTGAAGGTAGTGGCTGAGTGGCTGAGGGATGTTGCTGAATTCTAAGATTTGTCTGTGCTCACGGTAGACCAGAACAGGCCTACCTGAGCACCATGAGGTGACCTGGGATACTTGGTGCCACCATTAAGTGGTATGTTCTGCAGCTTGCATGCTCTGAAGGGGGTAGGTCCTCCTCAGGTGTGTCCTGGATGCTCAGGGTGAGTAGGAGGGGTAGCTCCAGATGGTGGTCCTACTAGATGGTGTCCTGCTTGCAGGTGACCAGAGTTCTACATGTGCAGCATTTGAGGATGGTGACTTAGTGTTGGGGGGTGGTCCTTCTGGGTGTTGTTCTGGGCACCTAACTGCTGGACCCAAAAATTACAGCCTGTGGGGGCAAATGGTTGGAGCGACTCCAGGTGAGGTGATCCTTATTTGGGTTCCCGCTGGCCTGGGACCAGAGTCCTACTATTGCAGGGGTGGTGGGCAGTGTGGCTCTGGGTGAAGGGGGTCCTTCTTGGGGCCCTCTGGGGCTCCTGCTGCTTGGAACCAGAATCCTCAGCTGTTGTCTGGGACAGGTCTGGGTATGGTTTTCTCCTCAGGGCTGACTGGTGCTGGCCCACTGGGACTGGAGTCCTCTTCCCAGAGGGCAGGTGGTTGGGGTGGCTTTAGGTGGGGGAGTCCTCCTTAATGCTATTTTGGATGCCTGCTGGCAGGGACCACATGTCTTCCTTGACACATGTCTTAATGAAGGCTTGTTAATGTTCTAAATAATTTGTGTTCATAAAATAAATGAATATTTGCTGCTTTTTGATAAGCCAATAGCTGATCTTTTCAACAGAAAAATTTCAAAATGTCTCCTTGAGGGATGATTAATTGCTCCAAAATATCAAGGTGTCATTTAACTTAGATTTATATTCATATAAATTTGGGTTAAATATTTTGTGAGAAAAATTTGAGAAAGTGTTCAGATGAAGATGAATAAAAAATGTTTTCTGTGATTATTGTACATATAAGAATGTTACTAAAAATAGACATGATATTAAAACCTTTTTCTTATAATGAATTATTATAGTTTATTTGCAGCATGAAAATAATGGCTTTTAGAAAGTTAGCATTTTTTTTATAAGGTTCAGTTTACCTTTTCCATTCTTCAGTTGGAGTTAAATGGTTCATGTTTTCTTAGGTCTATCCCCTTTGATCACTGTAATCACAAGTATAAATGTATAATAGTAATGCTCACACAACATTATTGCATATATTAATAATATTAATATGCATGAAAATTACTGGAAAACTTTATAGTCATACAAATGGAACTTTTATTGTATTTATGGCTTTCTGAAAGTATCTGGTCTGTGTAACTGTTGAATTCCATTTCATTCTGATTTATTTTTCTATTTCAACCATCCAATTACATGGAATGGAATTGAGTAGGTATTCCACCAATAAGGAAATCCTATAAGTAATGTTTTTATTGCTGGTGTTGGAGTAGTTATTATGAATAGGTAAAATCTTGCCAAGGGTATCAGTTGTGCAAACACTTATACATTGCATTATCTTTTATTTAAATGCCTGCATGTTTACACTACATATTAAAAAAGTGCAATAGGGAGGAATACAAAACAAGTTACTATGGATTAATGAATCCAGTTCTTAGTCATCATAGAACTATTCATAATTTTAATATTTGATTATAGTTTTTAAACCATTGTGCTGAAAGCTCTTACCATTATTGTTTTTGTCATTGATTATGTGACATATAAATCAACATACAACCATTCATTTTTACTTACTTAGAGATTTGCAATAGCTCCTGAACCATGAGGTGACCCATTAACTTAAGAGACTCATTAAACATAATCAATGCAACTCCAGTGACTTTATTAGCTCTAAAGTCTTAATAATCAATGTCTCAGGAAGAATCAACAATATGAACTTCATTTAAGTCATATTTACTCATGGAATTATACATTGTCATAAGCTAAAATCTGATTTTACTTTAGTCATTTAACCCAAATTAAAGGTAATGTTCTTAATTGGTTTATTTCATCACTTATTTAGCAATATATGTTATGTAAAGGGATATGGGATACATAATATTAAATATATTAATTTTATAATCTGAATATATATTCTAATACCAAACCCAGTAAGCCACAAAAATAGTGAAAGTATTTTCATTATTTCCAAATATTTAAATGTGTCAGAACAAAAACCAAAAATCCTGAGATTTCCAGGAATACTATCAAAAATATATACATTGTTTTTAAGAAAGAAGGACAGTGAGAGAGAAAGAGAAACAGAGAGAATCAACTTTTATTGAGTTTTTCACATGGCTTTCGTTGCTCTGACACTTAGTTGTATACATGGGTGCCGGGGTTTGAACCCGTGTACTCACGCATGCTGGACAGGTGCTATAATCACTGAGCCACCGCTCCAGCCCTCAAAAAATATTAAATAAAATATAATGCATACATAAATTCTGACATAGATTGCTAACAGAAAGCTATCCCCTCAGAAAAAAGTCAAAGCAAATGACTGATGTAATACTTTAAGTAAACTGACATGGAAACCAAAAGTCATTAACTTCATTAAACCTATGCTTTAGAAATATTTAGCTGATGTTAGAATTTACAGAGTGGGATGATAAAATTTCAGAGTGAGATTACACAGCTATTTAAACTCCCAATTATAAACTAATTGATAATAAGGAATAAGCCATAGAAAATTTACTAAACAGTTATGTAAAGCATAATCATCTGTAAAACAATTACCACAAAAGTAATGTGCAGTAGGCACTAACATAGAAGAATTTCCTCTCCAAGAAGGCTGGATGAAAACTACAGTAGTTTCAAATTGTGTCAACTTAGTATTTTATCACTTGCTAATTTTTCCTTAGTGTCATTCCTTATCAAGTTTAGCAGCTATTTTTTAGTCAGAAAATTTATGTACTTTTTTGCATAAAATTTTACATAAAATTCTAAGTCCCTGAATTTGCAATTATATCCAACATTAAGAGGTTTCATCAACTGGGGAAAAGTAGGGAGAAGAAAGAAAGGCTTTTACTTTTGTGGTATTGGAAATAATCCCATTGTGCAGAAGTAAGTGATATTTCTGTATTTTTTAAACTACAAAAAATAAGATAGTTGCCTCTGAAATTTGCACTGGAATACTAAAAGTGAGACAATCTTTTAGAAATAGGAGAAATATCACTAAGTGAAGTTTTGTCGTTCTTCTTAAAGCTTTTGTTAACTTACAACAGCAACCTGTTCAACCCATCTCCAGTGAAACTGGATGGGGTGAAAAATATGAAGAACTGGAAGACTGAAATGTCAAAACAGTGAACAGATGATCCTCAGGGGAACAGCGGTAAGGCTCCAGTAGGTCAGGAAACTAAGCCCTCTTTTCAACATCTCAGAGGCTCATGGTTTCTTCTCATCTTGTTTCTCTTCACATTCTTCTTGTAGTGTTCTCACACAGCATGTCCTGCACATGCCTTTCATAATATGACTTTGAGGCTTGTCCCCATTACTCAATACATAGCTTCTTAGTTTTCTTTTTTTTTTTTAATTTCCTCAAACAAAGTCAATTGATCCGCATCATCTTTACAAAGGAGACTTCATATCATAAATCCCAAACCAGCTCATGAATTGAACTTTTTCTTTGGCATCCCCAACTCAGCTCTTTGACTTACCAGTTATGTTTAGAGAAGCTAATTTCATGCTGATTCCAAAGGAGCAGGAGGCAAAAGTTTTCCTAGGAACTGAGTTCTACAGATAGCTGGTATGGATTTGCTGCACAAAAAAATGGTTTATAGCAAACACTTTGTGTGTAACTAAGCATTAAACTGAAAATAAAGTAGTACTTTTGGATATAAATTTAATAGTGATCAAGATATTAAAGAAGGGGCTGGAGCAGTAGCTCGGCAGTTACAGTGCTTGCCGCGCATGCACAAGTACACAGGTTTAAACCCCAGCACCCACATACACAACTAAGTGTCAGAGCAATGAAAGCCATGTGAAAAAAATCAATAAAAAGTAATTCTCTCTCTCTCTCTCTCTCTCTCACTTTCCTTCTATCTTTAAAAAAAGATATTAAAGAAGGTTTAATTACAGAAAGAAAACTGTGTCAAGAGTAGTTGCCATAGTTAATGTTCACATTACCCCACATTTTCAAGAAGCATGAGAAAGATAAAATTCTCTGGGGGGGGGGATGCAGAATTAAATAAAAGTCTCAGTGGTTTAGATCTCCTTCTGAAAGAGAAAAGACAAGCCAGAGTAATCTATATGTGGTCTTTTCTAAAATTTCAACAAGTTGTGTTATCAAATGTTCTATAAATGAGCTGGGATGTAACTTGGGCCACTGAGTACACATTTTGGGAATTATTTGGGTTAGTCATAAGATTTTGTGTCTAATGACTTAGGGTACTATTGTTATCTTTAATTTTAGAACTTTCCATATGTTTATGTTATTTCCAATGGGTGGGGAGACATCTACTCAACAGCCATGTCACCTTACACTTTCCCAGAAGGGCAAAACCTCTTAAACCACTGTTTTATAACCAAGAAGAAAATGATGCCATATCTGTCTCCCCTTTCCATATGCTTCTTTCTGTAGTTTGAGTCTCTGGAATTCTTTCATCATATGCTGGTGGAATGAGACATGTAGAATTGTGTTTCAGACACTGGAAATAAATTACAAAAGTTGAATCTTAAATCTCCACAAAGTAAATATGTGAGCTTGAGTAATTCTCTTTCACTTCCATTTTCATTTCTAGCTTTCTTCAGCTATAAAAAAGGGAACACTAGTACCTATAACTTAGTGTTGTCCTGTATTAAAAAAATACTTTAGATAAATATTCTAGAACTGTCCTTGAAGACTACAGAAGGCTCAATAACTATCCAATGTTTATGAGAATATAATCCTTCTTTGAATTTGACTTGCTTCCTCCTGTTTCCTGCCTACAATTCTGGGGTTCTTGTTTCAGAGAAATTCAAAGACTAGAATCGGATCTCAAGATGTCATTTCAAGTGCACATGAATACAGACACACTTATGGGTGCGCATGTATGCATTATGTACACACCACTAATCTGAGGAATAACCTGTGAAAAAGAATCTGTTTTTATAATTGTTAATTTTTAAACAGGAAACCAAATTATAGTGTTTCACTTAGTGAAATAAGTTTAGTCCTATTTAAAATAGAAAATCTCATGTGATTAAGTATTAATTACATATAAGTAAATTTCATTTCTTCTTTTCTCGAGGAAGAAAATATTGTAACAAATATTCTCCAAAAATTCTTTTTATGTAAACTTATGTGAGAAAATAAAATCCTGTGCTACTTAATGACAGTTGTAAAAATGAGTAATGTTTGACTCCAAGAGGATAAACAGCAATGAAAGACCATGACCTAGAGAACGAACCATACGAAAATACCTGTCAGAAACAGAAATATCTGAAAGTCGAAGTTACAAACTATGTATACAAATTAGAAAAAGCTGGAAAAGTGACAAGACATGAATAGCAAAAAACCAGACTACAGTGTGGCTCAGAGTCTGCAACTTTAGAAGCCAGATGTCCACATGTTTTGTGTGAATGCGACAGTCTTTGGTGTTCTAGCTCAGATAGATGACTCATTGTTTTCCCTTTATACTTTCAGTTCCCTGTAGTGGTTATTCTTTCTAAATAGCCCTTCTCTTAATAAAGCCAAATTCAGTCCATCATCCAAGGTCCTCTCTCTATTAAAATTTTCATAATAGTCAACCTTTTCCTTTTATGAATCATAATAAATCAGAATAACAGCCAAATATAAAATATTCTTTTCTGTCTCTTAATTATTTTGTCTATGGTTTATTCCCCTTATGAACTTTACAAAATTAAGAACTGAATATGATTTTTTGGCATCTTTCAAAAATGCACTGTGATACAAAATCATACTACAGAAATATTTATGAGGAGTTAGAGACAAAATATGCAAACATGGATTGTGTAATAGAAATATTGAAAAGCAGTTATCTCTTGTTTTCTGTGGAAAATTGGTTACAGGACACCATATGGGTACCAAAATCTGCAGATATTAAGTCCCTTGTGGAAAATGGTACAGTATTTGCACATTACCTCCCCAGATCTTTCTGAATACTTTATATTATCTCTAGAGTACTTATAATAGCTAACAATGCAAATATATATAAAGAAGGGTTACATTGTTTAAGAAATAATGACAACAAAAAAGTTTGTTTGGTATATATGCACTTTTTCCAAATACTTCTGATCTGCAGTTGTTTGAATCCATTCATGAATGTGGAACCCACAGATATGAAAATTATACCTTATATTTATCACCACTACAGTACAACTTCTCATAAGAGTAAAAATGAGTCCAAAGTGGTTAAATATATTAAATAAGGTATGTTAGCAAACTAGAATTCAAACTTGAGCCTAATGTTTCCTGATACTTCCAACTCAGTTGAGTAGATTCAATGATGACTAAGTAACTTTACCCAGAGAGCAGATGAATGTATTAATGTCAAGTTAGATAGGTTTCTAGTGTATAATAATGCAGTTTCTTCACCCTGACTGTTGATGTTCCATTTCTTTTTATTGGAGAAAAATGATTTACAACTGAGAAATCATGCTCATAAAATTTTTACCATGGCACAAAATTGCTGTTTCTTGCCTTCTTGCCTCTGTGTGTGGTATGCATTCTCTCTAGAATGTCATTCTTCTCCTCATGTGTCTGATAAATACTTATTCATTATTCAAAATTCAACAGCAAAGTCAATTCTTCTTAAAGACTATCCTGTATGCCTTTCCTTTACTATTTCTAAAACAAAATTCTTGCTTTCTCACATGCGTTACCACCGTACCTATGATTAATCGGTTCTCCAAGGCTGCTAATTCTCTAATGACTTCCAACTTATGTATTCCCTCCTGCCTCCTTTCCATTACCTACTCATCCCCAGAGGATTTTTTTTTAAAGAGAGAGACAGTGAGAGAGAGAAAGAGAGACAGTGAAAGAGAGAGAGAGAGAGAGAGAGAGAGAGGCACACACACACACAGAGAAAGAATACATTTTTTGTTTAGGTTTTCATGTGGCTTAAATTACTCCTACACTTTGTTGTGTACATGGTGCTAGGATTCGAACACGCATTCTCTTTTCACATGCCAGGCAAGCACTGTAATTGCTGAGTCACCAACTCCAGGCCCCCACTGGAATTTTGAGTCCCATAAACTGAAGAGTTAATTCCTAGCTCAATGCTTTTCTTCAATTTGTTTAATTATTTACCTGAGATATTCTACCTAATTCTTCATAGTTTGGTCTCAGTTGAAATGCTTCTTTCTCAATAAATGTTTTCTAACCACCCAAATTCAGCAGATATTCATTCTTGTCCCTCTGTGTTTTCCAGCACAGTGCGTTTAAGGATTTGTTGTTTTTGGTTTATTTATTTAATGTTAATCTACTCCATGAATAATAAACTCCAAGAGGACAGATCCCACATCTCTTTTTTTCATCAAAAATGAGCAAGAAAATATTATCTTATATCTCTTTTATTTACACGTAATGGTTTATGTACTTATGTGTCTGGATAGACACATTCATGGGTGGGCTCGAAAAGTTGGAAAATTTAAAAAATGGGAAGCTTCACTAGACATTTGAGAAAAGAACATCCCTGCAAACATCAGTGTGACATGTGTCCAACTTCTGAATTAAAAAGTTATGAGATGATACATTAGTTTTGGTTATTCTTAGTCAACGAACTTATAGAGATTTGTTGTAGCAAATTTGAAAGGTCAATATAAACACTTATAATGTATGAGTAAGTTGACAGACTACATACATAGCAAAATCTTGATTGTTGTGAAAAGGGATCAAAATAAATAAAGTTCAATTGACTGTAGGTCAATATAAAGGTGTATATTTAAAACAAACTTACAATGGGATAAGGGGTGTCTTACTTAGCTGTGATTTATTAAAAAAAAAAAAAACCTGGGATTTCTGACTTGCCTAAACATGAGGGAGAATTGTGTGATTCCTGTAAACGCAGCTTCAGATTACCTCATTCAAAGTTGGTAAGACAAGGGATGTCTGGGATGTTCTGTTCCACAGGGTTCACAAGACATCATACCTGCTCTATTTTACATCATGGCACCATAGCATGTTTTAATCATGCAGAAAAACTGGTGGGAAGGTGAGTAAAAATCTTATGAATTAAAATTATGCCAAGATATCTTGACAGGAAAGTGGATAAAACATGCAAGGTTTGATTATAATTCATTGATAATCAATAGTTAATAATAATAGTTAAAAGACAATCGGGTATAAGATGATGATACCTGTAGGTAGAGAAAACAGAAATTTCCCTTCAGATTTAATTCCACATTTAAAGGAGCAGGGATAGGTTCTGTACCAAAGAGAAGGTATGATATCTTTCTTGTAAAATCTCCTAATTATGTAATTATCTGTAAATCTACCAATAAATTCTACAAAGATATATTTGTCCTTGCTACTAATGTAAAAATATTCTCCTGACCATCATTATTCCTCTCTACTCAATAATAAATTATATCTATTTGTATTTTTTTGTGGATCACCTTGAGACTTGTATCAATTGCAATATGTATTCGGATTAAGTGAAATATACCAGTGGTTATTTACATGTATTATATACATGTATAGAATTTTTTAAGGTTAAACCATGGTAAGATTTATTTTTATTATAAAAAAAGAAGTGCACTGTCAGGCGAGAAGACACTTGCCTGTAATCCCAGCACTTCTGGAGGCTGAGACAGGAGCATCAAAATTTCAAAGCCAGTGTGAGCAACTTATTGAGGACCCAAGCAACTTAACATATCCCTATCTCAAAATAAAAAATAAAAAGGGCTTGGGATGTTGCTCAGTGGTTAAGATACCTTGATTTCAATCCCCAGTACCAATAAATAAACAAGTAAATAAGGAATGGGTCTAATATCATGAGTAATAAAACTTTACATTAACAGTAATTACTATTTACCCACTCAATTTTGTGTACAGTAAAAGGAAGCAAAGATGGGAAGAAAAAATCAAATAGAAATGTTTTAGTTGATCAATGGGCTAGTTTTTTTTTATTAATGTTTTTACTAAATATGACAACAAAAACCTTGCTGAGGTTAAAGAACAAACTAGATGTGTTTAAATACAGTATGAACTTATAAGGTCAACTTTGGAATGAAAGGCTGTATTTACAGATAAAATTGTGATAAGAAAGTACCAAACCAGCTCTGCTCTGAGGACGTTTAACCCTAACTTGTGGCTCTGGTTTGAAGGTTTGTGTGTGGTTAGGACAAAAATTAGTACCCTAGGCATTTTTACATTAAAAATTCAGTTAGGTAACAATTTCTACATTGAAGTGAACTCTAGAGTTTGATAGAAGAAAGCCTATTTGTGAAATTCTGTCCCCTAAAGCCACATTAATAACAGATGATCCATTGATCCATACTCTCTGTGTTAAAGTGAAACAGGAAAAAAATGAAAAAGAAAAAAATTCTTGAAAGGTAGGAGCTATGAACTAACACCAGAGAAGGTTTGTATCCAATTTTTAGCTGCATAACTTAGATAAACTAAGGGCACAAACTGAAATAAATTGTACATGGTTTGAGATGTCTCTGAAAGGTACAGATCTCAGGGGCCTGAAGAATATAAGGTATTGCCCCTCTGGACGAGGACGTATCAGTATAAACTTTGGATGTGGCCTCTCTCTCCTCCTCTAAAACACTCATGAAAACTTAGAAAGGGAATATACAAAAAGTAGTAAAAGAAATAAACACAAAGAAAAGGAAACAACGTGGACAAAATTCAATAGAAATTTAAAAAGCAGAAAAGACTCACAGATATAACCAAACTTAAAAATGTTGAGTAAATTGAAAATTTGAAAAAAAACCTAAACTATCAGTGTCTAGTCAGCTCTCCACTGTGGTGGTGATAATGCCTGAGGAAACAATGTAAAGGGAGGGAGTGTTTACTTAGACTCACGATTTCAGAGATTCAAGTGCATGGGTGCTTGTCCTCACCATGTTGAATCAGTGATAACACAGACCATCATGACAGAAGGACAAGGTTAGCCTTTAGGGTGTATTCCAGATCCAAACTATAATAATGAGGAAACTATTTTAAATTGATATAATTAATCTGAAAATGGGCTGGCTAAAATCTGTAGGGCTGAAAAATAAACAGCTATATTTTAAAACACAATTTGACAGCATAATTAAACAAAACAAAACAAAAACTTATTGAATTGGGAAATATACTAGAGGACATTATATGTAGCACATCAAACACAGAGAGAGGGAAATACAGACAAGAATATGAGAGGTTTAGAGGTTATAATGAGAGATTTAGCATACATTTCTCAAAATCCCAGAAGGAGATGATGCATATTAAATACTTTAAATTTATAATTGCTTAGATTTTTCAGATCTGATGAAAGATATCAAGTCTCAGATACCAAACGCCCAGTTAGTACCAAGCAAGTATTAATGCCTCAGACACAATATAAAATAACTGAACAACTACAACAAAAATATTTTTTCATTTTTCTTTTCCTTTTCCTTTTTTTTTTTTGAGAGAGAAATATAGAATCAATTTATTGAGTTTTTCATTTGACTTTCCTTGGTCAGATTCTTCGTTGTGTATGTGGTGCTGGGACTTGAACCTACATCCTTGAGCATGCTTGGCAAGCACAGTAACCACCGAACCACCACTCCAGCCCCAACAAAAAATAATTTTTACCATGGGCCACAAGGAAAAAAAATATCCAAAGGAGCAACTAAAGGCATCTGGCTTGTACGAATTGTCATAAGCAACAGGGAACCCAGAAAATAATACTAAGATTGCCATAGTTTCTTTTTTCTTTTCTTTTTTTTTAAAGAGAGTCAATTTTATTTATTTCTTCATCTGATTCATCTGGTTTTTGATTTTCCAACACTTTGATGTGTATATAATTTTGGAGTTTAAACCTGGGTCCTCCTGCATGCCAGGCAAGCTTGCCAATAGCTGAGCCTCTGCTCCAGCCTGCCGTAGTTTCTTTCTTTTTTTTTTTTTTTTAAAGAGAGAGGGACAGTGAGAGAGACAGGGAAAGAGAGAAACAAATTTATTTAGTTTTTCACATGGCCTTAGTTGCTCTAACACTTAATTGTGGACATGGTGCTGGGGTTTGAACCCAGGTCCTGTTGCTTGCCAGGCAAGCACCGAAAACACTGAGCTACCGCGCCAGCCCCCTGCCGTAGTTTCTTAAACAAAATAATAAGCTACTTAATCCTCTATTCCTGGTGAAGAATTTGTTTTTTCAAAATTAAAAGTAAAATATTCTTTCTTACAAGCAGATAATTCTTTAATTTTCTTTTGTATGTATGAAAGAAAATTGTAAAGGAAATTCTTCATTCACAAAGATTTGCTAGTAGATGAAGTTGCTGATAAGCAAAAAGCAATAAGGAACAAAGAAAGTGATTTATAAATACACAAATGAAAATGAAACATCACTTTGCAGTTACAAAAGAGATGGGGTAGAAAAATAAAATAATATAATATAAAATACCATATTTTGGGGCAGTCCCAAAATGGCTATAGTTAGGCTTCCTTACTGAGGCTTCAGGTGGACTATGTTTTTTTTTTTTTTTAATGTTATGTTTTAGTGTGTAGCCATGGCTGGGGACTGGCTATGGCACGGGTAGTGTGTAATCAAGGACAGAAACATGCTGATGTGTATAAACTCAAGTTTAAGTTTATACACATTTGCTAGTGAGCATGACCACTGATGTAACCTATTGGCTAGGTGCTCCCTTTGCTTGGCCTAAGAAAATGGCTCAGAGGGGAAAAGTAGAACTGATTGGGGTCTGAAGCTGAGGTTTGAGGCGGTTGCCCCCCCTGCAATAAAGCATGACTCCCAGCCCAAATATTTTTGCATCTTCTTCCACCTGCCAGGATCTTGAATCTGCTCTTTGGGCCTGAGCCTCACTCTCTCTACACCATACAAGGATAATTTACAAGTTATGAGGAGGGTAAATGGAATTAAATTTTTCTAAATCTCCATGTTATCATAGAAAGAATATAGGTTTATTTTTTTTCTTTTTCACAGTGTTAAGGATGGACAGTAGGACCTTGTACTTGGTAGACAAGAGCTTTACCACTGAGCTACAATTGTCTCAGAAACAATGACACAGTCCCAATGACACAGTCACAATGGTTTAAGAGCCAACACTAACTCCCCTAAAAGAAGATTTTTTTAAACTAATTGTATTTGCAAGAAGATACTGGGTTACTGGGTTTTAGGACATCAGTATAACACAGTTCAACATATAATACCTAGTCATAGAATAGAAATGGATATATATATATATATTTGAAGAAGTAAAGATAATAAATAAATTCTAATATTCCCTGAAACCAATAACAAAATAAAAAAGAATGCCAGGA
>PVKS010017111.1:0-28515 GCA_004027875.1 Aplodontia rufa | reverse complement strand
TGGGAATAGGTAAACCATGAAAATGTAAGTCAAAGTTAATCATCCACTGTAGGTAAAATACTAGCAGGCCCAGTTTATTTTAAGGTAAAATGTGAAAAGTGTAATTCTCTTCTGATAAATGCATGCATCTATTTTCACTATGTTATATTTTATAAGTTCTTTGACCTATAAACACAACACCAAATCATACTGACCAAAACTTGTCATATACAAAGTGAAAAACAAAAAAATCATAATAATACAAGATTCTAATTATTAAGAAGAATTAGTAGAAAGAATTTTGGTGGGATCATCAGAGACTCACAAAATATGTAAATATCTTTTACAGGAGGAAGTAGTTTACTGAGGGAGTACCCTTGAAGGAGACACTTTCTTCCTGGCCCATTGCGTCTCCCTCTTCTCCCTTTTCTTCCTAGTTGCCATGAGGTGAGCCTCACCACAAACTCAGATGACAGATCCAAGTGATCATGGATTAAAGCCTTTGAAACAGGTAAGTAAAATGCATCTTCCTCTTTTGAATTTTTAAGGTATTTTGTCACAGTGAGAGGAAGCTGACTAACATATTTTTTTCTCCTTTTGTAGTTTTTCACATGAATAAATTTTGCTGGGCATGGTGGTACGTGTCTATAATCTTAGTGACTCAGGTGGCTGAGGTACGAGGAGCACAAGTTCAAAGCTAGCCTCAGCAACTTAGCAAGATCCTAAGAAATTTATAAAGGCCTTATCTCAAAATAAAAAATAAAAAGGGCTAGGGATGTTGCTCAGTGGTTAAACACCCCTGGGTTCAATCCCTGGTACAAAAAAAATAAATGAATAAAAGATTAAGTTTTTCAACAGAAAAATTTTTAGTCTTCGTTGTCATACCTATTATATCTATTTTCCTATAATGCTAGGTTATTATAAACACTACAGTATTAATTATCTGTTAGTACATAATGAATTATCTCAACATTTAGAAATTTAAACATTATCATTTAACATTGAATGGACTTCCCAAGGGTAAAGAATCCCTGTGGGCTTTTCTGGCTAAGGGTCTCCAAACAGGTCACATTCTACCTATGCATTGGAACTGCAGTCTAAGAATAGTTAATTGGGGTTATACGATATTCTTCAAAGAATATTTATTTGGTCATTGGCAGAAACTATTAGTAACTCACAAAGGGGATCTCTACATAAAGTTACTCACAATGTTGCTTCTTCTAGAGAAAGTATCTTTGAAAGAGAGAGACCAAGACAGACATTTCAGTCTTTTATATCTTGTTCTCAGGCATGACCCTCTATTACTTTTGCAATATTCTATCAGCCGCACAGACTCTCCTTGGTACAAAGTGGGAAGGAAGTACGTAAAGGTGTAAATACCAGGAAGCAGTGACCACTGGGGATCATCACAGATGCTAACTACAAGTACCAAAAGTATGTTTTAAATAGACATCAATTAAACATGAGTTCCATGATATTTTCTTTTTTATCTTTCCTTCCACTTTAGGGCAACAATGATTATGCTGATTTTTGTTATTCACTGTAAGTAATATCTTCATATTTATTTTCCTAGGCTGAATTAATTTATCTACTTATAGGGAATTTATTACCAAGTATGTCCTCTCTGTCAATCAATTAAGTATTTAATATTATTTGCATAATAGCAAAAAGAAGAACCTTTATAGTATATTGGTTAATTGGTTAATCAGCTTTCCATTAGTGTACAGATATAACTGAGACAATTAGCTTATATAGAGAAAAGGTTTATTTATGGGGTTTGAGTCTAAGATCAGGGTGACTCATTGTTTCAGGCTTTGGATAGGTGGTGCTGAATGGCAATGGCATAATATATGTGGTTGAGTAAACCACTGACCTCAAGGGCAGGAAACTAAAGAGAGAGAAAAAAGAGGGACGGATGTCAAAAAATCTCCTTCCAGGGCATGCCCCTAATGACTAAATGACCACCTATAAAGTTCTAGCTACTGAAGATCCCACTACCTATCCATAGCATCATCCTAGATATGTGTATTTAATTCATGGATTTTGCAGAACATTCGAACTCCAAACTATAGCAGGTAAATATTTTAAATATACTAAAATTGTTTTGTACAGTAGGAAAGAGTAAAGTACATTCAAATTCAAATTTATTTGCTTTAACAATTAAATAGTAGAACCACATTTATTCAAGTTCTAACTTAAATATTAGATGATGCAGTCCATTAATCCCTTCAGATTAGGGGCTGGAGAAGTGTCTCAGCAGTTAGGGTGCTTGCCTGGCATGTGCAAGGATATGGGAAATGTCAGAGCAACAAAGGCCACATGAGTCACTACATAAAATTGATTTTTTCTCTCTCTCTCACTGTCCCTATCTCTTAAAGAAGATCCCTTCTACTTAAAACATGGCAAAAGATGAACATTTTCCATCTCCCTTCTTTTCTTTATTGTTGTTATCTCTTTTCTCTATTATTAAAATGTTTTTATTGAATTAAACTTGGAAATGTATTTAATCTGGAAGGACATAATAACTACTCATAACTAAAAATAGAGTTAATATCTAAATGTTAGCCAACCTAGTTTTTGTTGATAGTTTTAACACATAAAGATAATCATGATGATTTTTTAAAATATTATAGGCCTCTTTTCTATATAACAAGAGAAGTATAGACAATGAAGAAAAAAAAACTTTTCTTTTAAGCAATTTTTATTGTTGATTCAAATATGTATGGTTACAGAAAAAATTCTTTAGCTTTTTATTAGGTATGTTTTCTATATCATCTAAAATGTAATCAAATTGTATTATATTTTCTCAATATTTGCAAAATAGAACTGGTTGCTAATTACTCTAAGTTTCTTTAGGTTTGACATTTTTAAATGATTGTTATTATTATTTTAAAAATATCTGTTTTTTTTTAAATTCTAGAATTTGGAACAATGGCTAATCCACTTTTTAAAAAAGCCAATCTGTGTATATAAATAGTTTAAAAGTTGCACAACATGGCCCATTGTGGTCTACAATATTATTCCGGTTCATTAATACTTTTTTAAATTTTCATTTTTATACAGGATATAATGTTATCAAGATTATTCTCTTTTCCTATCACTTGTTTGGCAAGACACTAAATTCACTATTGAAATGTATTATAAGTTGGCATTCTTATAAAAAAGGAATATTAGTGCAAACACCAAGGAGTTAATCCAGTACCTGTCATACAGTATTGCTAATGTGAAATAAGAAATCCTACATTCATTTAGTTGGATAATCTGATTTATTGAAGAATATATAAGTCTCTGCCAAGACTCACAAGAGGACAGATAGTCACTGGACTGCTCGCTGGTATACAAGGGTGTATTTTAAAATGTGACCTCATGGATGTGATCCCAAGAAGCTATCTTTAAGGCAACCAATTTCCTGGGGTCCAATGTGACCTTGCAATGCATGAGTTATGCATGTACATCTATGTTCACATGTGTATGCATATGTGGACCCTATTTCTTTGTTTTGAGCCTTTGATACCTGTATAATGTACAACTTTTCAAGACTTACATTTTCATTAATAACAATGGAAGACAGATGATACTACAGGTGACATGATAAAATGCTGCAGAAAATACTCATTGGGTTATCTATCAATAAAACCAGAGTTAAAAAAGAAATGTAAACTGAGAAGAGATGTGACACATTACCAAGGTGCCAAATTTAAAATACTATGGTTTTAATACACATTTAATACACATTTGCTGGACTACCTTCTTCTTTAGAGCAAAAATTAAAATTGCAAGCCTTTCATATTAAAAAAGAAATCACATGTTGATAGTCTTATAAAATTTATGATGAACAGTTCTATGACAAGTTCTAAAATGGCAAATATATGCAAATTTTTACCAAGTGAAAGCTGATAGTGTCACAGATTTGAGCAAACCATCTCTTTCTGGTCATCCAATCTCAATCATTTATTTAATCATTTATTTGCACACCAGGGAATATACCCACACATAAATACCTTACCTAGGAGTTCCTGCATGCAGGGAGTTGTTGACCTGCTTTTTCCTTTAGACGCCAGATCTTGACTGCAGTAGCAAGGTAGAATCTGTTAAGGTTCATAACAACACCTATCTCTGAGAAACTACACTAATAGTAAACTGATAACCCTTTGTTACAAAATGAGAACTAGGTGTATTTTATTATGCAGCTATTAAGGATGTAATTATACAAAATAAACTGGAAAAATACTTGTCTCTGAGTGCTTGTGAGAGAAATTTCTGTTTTGAATTACTTTTGTTGTGACTTTTCTTTATCTTGCTGCTCTTTAGTTACATATAAAAACTGTTCAAGATTTCTCTAATCTTAGCATCACTACATATACATATTAAAGGTGTTCTTTCAGTCCTTAACTTCTCAAATTTTGTTTTTAAAAGAATATCTTAATTTTATTGCTAAAGGACACTTTTTTCATACACCAGAAAACGTGTACCTATATAATGCAGCTTTCTCCATTTGCTAAGATATTTAAAAGGCAATTTTATATTTCATTGTTAGAAATAGGATAAGATGCCCCCTGGAATTTAATCTACTTGTGCTGGGTACATACTCTGATAAGCTTTTTTAATAATAGATAAATAAATAATAAGCTTTTAATAATACTCTAATATATTTCTTCAAAGGCTAGGAGGCTGGGGGTCCAGAAAGAGGTAGACAGAAAATAATACTGCAAATTTGAGATAAAGGATAAATTGTTCTTTATCTTGTTGCTCTTTTAGTTTAGATTTCAATGGCTGGAAATTTGATGAAAGTGAAGAAAAAAAGAAGGCCATACCATTCAAAACATTGTGAAAGAAGTCTCTGTGTGTGTGCATGTGTGTGTGTGTGTGTGTGTGTTCAGAAGCAAGTCTTTAAGAGTTGCACAATGCAAACAACCTAAATTTTACCTGTGATATTCTTTGTTAAAAACCATGTAACTCAGAACCCTGCTCAGGACCAACCAGGAGAGGTTCCTCACCTGGAGCAAACCCACCTGGTTCCATCTGGGGCCTGTTTGAATTCTGCCAGGAAGGTGCTCAGGACACCACCAGTAGGACCTCTGTCCAGAGAAACCCTGCTCAGGACCATCCACATCTGTGGATTAATGATCTGATTACTAAAAGGAATAATGAACTAAAAGAATATATAATATAATGAAGGTGCTAATGAGAAGTCTGAAGAGATGAAAAAACTATTTTTAAAGAAATAGACATACTCAAAAAGGAAGTAACGGTCCTAAAATTTGCAGAGGTTCACCACAAACCCAAAATTCATCTAAAAAGGATGCCACAGATGTGGATTGAGATAAAAACCTTGAAAATATTATCAAATATCTGATTAGTAAAAGGAACACTGCATTAAAAGAAGATATAATGAAGGGACTAAGTGAAAAACTCAAGAGATGAAAAACTATTATCAAAGAAATAGACAAACTCAAAAAGGAAATAACAGAGCTAAAATTTGCAATCAATGACATAAGAGTAACCATGGAAGATTTTAATAAAGACTGACTTCTATAGAAAACAACCTCAGCTCTCTAAGAAAGAACTTCTGACGATGAGGATCTTGAAGGAGATCTTTCAATGCCTGAATGAGCACAACATGCAGCCAAGTGTACTATACTCAGCAAAACTCAGCTTCAAATGTGAGGCAGAAATAAGAACTTTTCATGATAAGATCAAACTTGAAGCATCCATGAACAGAAAGCCAGCATTACAAAGAATTCTCAAAGATAAACTCCAGATACAAGTACAAGCTAATATTCCTCAAACCCACAATCAGAGGAAATTCAATAAAGGTACAGGCTATCAACAGACAACTAAGACAGCACAGAATTTACTAATAAAACACAATGAATATGAATCACAACCATGTAACAATTCTAACACTAAATGTTTATGGCCTCAATGCACCAATCAAAAGATACAAACAAGCAGATTGGATCAAAAAAAACAAACTCCAACAATATACTGCTTACAGGAAATTCACCTTACAGCCAGTGACACCCACATATTAAGGATGAAAGGATGAAAAAAAATCTACCAGGCATATGGCCCAAAAAAGCAAGCTGTAGTTACAATTCTTATATCTGACAAAGTGGATTTCAAACACAAATTAATCAAAAGAGATAAAGAAGGCCCCTACATCCTTGTAAAGGGAACAATACAACAGGAGGAAATAACCATGGTAAGTATGTAGTCTCCAAACACCAATGCTCCCAACTATGTGGAAAAAATACTTCAAATATAAAACCACTTGTGAACCTCAACACAATAGTACTGGGAGACTTTAGTACTCCTTTGTCACCAATAGACAGATCATCAAAGCAAAGAAACAATAAACAGATCTCCAGTCTAAACAACACCATAAATCAAACACACTTAATAGACAATACAGAATATTCCACCCCAGATTGGCAGAATATACCTTCTTCTCAGCAGCACATGGATCCTTCTCCAAAATAGATCACATACTAGTTCACAAAGGAAATCTCAGCAAATATAAAAAAGTAGATATTATTCCATGTATTCTATCAGACAACGATGCCATGACCCTAATAATTAACAGCAAAAACCATGGCACAAAACACACATGTATGTGGACATTGAATAACATCCTATTAAATGAAGAATGGATCCAAGAAGTCATGAGAACAGTAATTAAGGAATTCTTGGAAGTGAATGAGAATGAGGACACAACATATTGAAACCTCTGGGACAGCATGAAAGCATTCTTAAGGCAAAAATTTATTGCACTGAGTGTCCACATTGAGAAACCGGAGAGATCCCTAACAAATAAGCTTATGCTCCAACTCAAATCTCTACAAAAGGAAGAACAATCTAATCCTAAACCCAGCAGAAGACAAAAAATAATTAAGATCAAATCTGAAATCAACGAAATTGAGAACAAAAAAAAAATAAAAAGAATTGATGAAACAAAGAGCTGGTTCTTTGAAAAAATAAATGAAATTGACAGACCTCTAGGTAATCAAACTAAAAGAAGGAGAGAATCAAAGCTAATCAATAAAATCACTAACAAAAAGGGAGTGACCACCACTGACCCCCTTGAAATCAAATAGATATCAGAACATATTTTGAAAGACTATACTTCTCTAAATCAGATAATATGGATGACATAGACAAATTTCTAGACACATACAACATCCCCAAATTGACACAGGATGAAATTTAAATTCTAAGCATCCCAATAACAGGCATTGAAATCCATACAGCAATTAAAAGTCTTCTAAAGAAGAAAAGCCTAGGACCTGATGGATTCTCTGCAGAGTTTTACCAAACCTTTAAAGAAGAACTAACACCTCTCCTTATGAAGCTATTCCAAGAAATTGAAAAAGAAGGAACTCTCCCAAACACATTTTATGAAACAACCAAAACTCATACCAAAATCCAACAAAGACACATCAAAAAAAGAAAACTACAGACCAATATCCCTCATGTATATTGATGAAAAAATCCATAATAAGATTTTTCCAAACTGCATTTAAAAACACATCAAGAAAATAATTCATCATGGTCAAGTGGGCTTCATTCCTGGTATGTAATGCTGGTTCAACATATGCAAATCAATGCATGTAATTCATCACTTAAACAGAACTGACGACTAAAACCATATGATCATCTCAAGAGATGCAGTAAAATCCAGCACCCATTTATGTTCAAAACTCTAGAGAAAATAGGGATCAAAGGAACTTACCTTTACTTTATAAAGTCTATATATGCCATCCATTTCTGCTGAACTCAGGAACAAGACAAGGCTGCCCACTTTCACCACTTTTATTCAATATAGTCCTCGAGACCCTGGCTGGAGCAATCAGACAGGAGGAAGAAATCAAAGAGATAAGAATAAGAAGAGAGGAAGTGAAACTATCTCTTTTTGCTGATGACATGATCCTATATCTGGAAGATGCAAAAAACTCCACCAGAAAACTGCTAGAGCTTATAAACAGATTTGGCAAAGTAGCAGGCTACAAGATCAACACCCACAAATAAATAGCTTTCCTATATGCCAACAATAATTGGGCAGAAGAAGAAATTAGGAAATCAGTCCCATCTACAATATCCTCTAAAAGAATAAAATACTTGTGAATTAATCTAACAAGAGAAGTAAAAGGCCTCTACAATGAAAATTTTGAAACACTGAAAACAGAAATTACAGAAGACCTGAGAAGATGGAAAAGTGCTCCATGCTCTTGGTTAGGCAGAATTAACATAATTAAAATGGCCATTCTGCCAAAAGCACTGTACAGATTCAATGAAATCCCCATCAAGTTTCCAATGCCATTCTTTGTAGATATAGGAAAAGCAATTCTCAAATTCATTTGGAACAATAAGAAACCCAAAATAGCCAACACATTACTAAGCAAGAAAAATGAAACAGATGGTTTTGCAATACTGGATCTAAAACTATACTGTGGCTCTGTAGTATTAAAAACAGGATGGTATTGGTATCAAAATAGGAATGAAGAGCAATGGAATAGAATAGAATACTCTGATACAAAGCCCCAAGTCTTTAAACATCTGATTTTTGACAAAGGGGTCAAAACATAGCATGGAAGAGAGAGACATTCTATTCAACAAATGGTGCTGGACAAACTGGACAGCTACTTGCAGAAAATTGAAATTAGATCCTTATTGCTCATCATGCACATAAATCAATTCTAAATGGATCAAGGAATTAGGAATTAAGCCAGCTACCATACATCTGCTACAAAAAAATTAGGACCAACACTCCAGCATATGGAAGTGGGTAATGTATTTCTAAGCAAAGATCCTAAATTGAAAGGATTACAGTCTAAAATCAATGAGTGGGATGCCATTAAACTAAAATGTTTCTGTAGCCAAGGAAATAGTCAAAACAGTCAAGAGACAACCTACAGAATGGTAGAGAATCATGGCCTGTGATCCTCTGACAGGGGACTAATATCCAAAATTTATATAGAACTCAAAAAACTCGATTAAAAAACACAAACAATACAATCAATAAATGGGCCAGAGAACTAAACAGAAACTTCTCAACAGAGGACATTAAGTAAGCCAAAAAATCCATGAGAAAGTGCTCTAAATGACTAGCAATCACAGAAATGCAAATCAAAACTACCTTGAGATTTCACCTCACTCCAATCAGACTGGCAAAGATGAAAATGGCGAATAATAACAGATACTGGAGTGGTTGTGGGGAGATAGGAAGACTAGCACACTGCTGGTGGAATTGCAGACTGGTCAAGCCACTCTGGAAAGCAGTGTGGAGACTCCTCAAAAAATTAGTGTTGGATCCACCGTAGGATCCAGCTATCCCTCTTCTGGATATTTTCCCAGAGGCGTTAGAATCAGCACATTACAGCGACACAACAATATCCATGTTTGTAGCAGCTCAATTTACTATAGGTAAATTATGGAACCAACCCATATGTCCCTCACTAGATGAGTGGATCCAAAAGTTCTGATTATATATATATATATATACATACACACACACACACACACACACACGCACACACACATATATATACACACACAATGGAGTTCTAGTCAGCTATTAGAAACCATGATATTGTATCTATTGAAGGCAAATGGATGGCATTGGAAGAAATCATGCTGAGCGAAGTTAGTCAAACACAGAGAGTCAAGGGCCAAATGGTATCCCTCCTTTGTGGAGGCTGGACCTAAACCCAGGCTCAGGAGTAGACAAGCTCATGTTCTAGATCCACAGAACAAAAATGCAAAATGTTAATATTTATGAGATACAGTTGTAAGATAGACATTTGAACAAGCTGTGCTGCATATCTGTACGAAAATGTAAATTTTTAATCCCATTGTCAAATATTTTGAAGAATAACAAGGGATGATAGGAAGGGAGGAGAAGGGGAAATGTTGGAACTAAGATAAAGCAAGATACAAGCAGTTATAAATGTCACTTTATATAGTATATATATATATATATATATATATATATATATATATATATATATAAATGTTCTTCATAGGTATAAGAATTATATCACTGTAGTTGGATTTTTTAGGAACAATGTAGGACCCAGAAGAAAGGAAAGGGATCAGGGGACAGGAGGAGTGAGGTAGAGGGATGTTGGGGGGGGTATCAAACAAATTGTATTGCTGAATTGTGTGCATTTAGGAATATGTGACAACTAATCCCAACATTATGTAAAACTATGATGCAGTAATAAAAATAAATTTGAAAAAAGAAGCAGACACTGTAATTTCTAACTCACTTCCCAAATCTTTGATGAATTGCAGACTCCTATGATCTTAAAGTGAGGCATGGCCATATGAGCCACTGTTGTTAGATAGCATGTGTCACTTCCCAGCAGAGCTTTATGAACCAGAACTATTTCTTTTTCACTCTACCATAATGACAGTTTTAGTTTGTGGGTTTTCTGTTAGTTTGGATCAAAGAATAAGGATAGCATGCAGTAGGACCTCAGTCAATCCTGAAAAACATGGGACATGTAAAAAATAAAACTTTGTTGAAGTTTTTGACTATTGCAGGAGCATAATCTAGATTGCTCTAACAGATATAAACTCTATTACTAAAGCATAAATATACATGCAAGAAAATTCTTACTTTTCAATGATACTTTCTTAGTAATGTGCTGCTTCTGAAATGCTCTATATTGTTTTAATAACTCCTAACATATTTAACAAGCAAGTATTTGGAACTTATGGAATATGGGCAATAATATGAATAATAAATACAAATTTAGTATTTGCCTATAAAACAGGGAACAAAGAATCCTTATAAATTGTTAGAAAAAATGTATGATAGAATGGAATCTTTACTTTTTAATATTTACTTCTATACTTTCATATTATAAATTTTATGATCTTATAAATATAAAAAATATAAATATAATGCAGTACTGTATACTGACTTCCTATAGAAAGATACACTTTTGGACTTTGCACTGTTTTTTCTACCCTTGTTTTCACCCTTTCTTACATCTTTGTTTCCTTCCTCCCTCTACCCTTCCTCTACATCTTCATAGCTTTCCTAAAACTTCCATTAACGTTAACTGCTTTTATAATAATAGTGCTATATTGTTATTATTTCTGCCATTTAGTAAAGAGATAAAGCTCAGAGAAATCATTAACTCAGTAGATAACAGTGAATCAATGACAAACTTCAAAGTAGTTTGATGTGTCAATGGCTAAACAAGTACAAAAACTGAGCTTTCATTTTATTCAAAAATGCATCAGATTGTTCTCTAAAGCATTGGGTAACCATTGTATTACAAATACTTTATGGTTCTTGGCAGAAAACTTGAGTATAAGTGGAAGCTCACTCAAGTGGAATTCAAATGTGCATATTCCAATGAAAAGCAATTTCTGCATCACTAAAACTGAAAAATCACTCTCTATTTTGTTGAAGTGGATGTTAGAGGATATGCACAGTGTTACTGCCATAAAGTTATACAATATGCAGTATTGCTCCATTCACAACACATTAAAATCCTCTATGCTAATCATTTTCAGCTAAAACTTAACACTACTCATTGGTCACTCTTTTAAAGCCTATAATAGAAAATCATATAGATGTCTTAACATATAAGCAAAAAAGAAATGGAGCTATAGTTCTGCATGATAACTTTCATCTAGAGCCTCTTAGTGCTTGTCTGTAGAATATTACACAAAGAATCCACAGACATTTATTTAAATGCATGCTCTGTTTTCCATCCACAGTGTATTTCTAATCATGCTTGTAATTGACACTGTGACTGTGTCTGAATTTAATACTTTCAGTGTCTGTAATGCCATCAGATCTCTTTTTCCTTGAGCTTAGGTTCCGTGCAAGTGCTAAAAACACTGTGTATAAGAGTGAAATTGGTAGTGAAAAAGAGATCTAAAATTTCCATAAGGAGAATTACTGATTATTAGATTACTTCAAAAGTTAAAGAAAGTTCCTGGAAACATCAAGAGATCAGAGGAAGATTGTTTTATCATTCCAATTTACATCATTATTCTAGTGATGACCAAACAGAGAAAGGTAACAAATATTATAATTGTGCCTACCAGGCATTCAACACAGACAAGTAAATTTTGCTGGGTCCCCAGAGTAATTTTAACTAAATATAGCAGTCACAGAATTTAACTGAAAAAAAATCATGGGGAAAATTTTTCTAAATCTATTATACTCTTCATTTAATTTAAGAATAACATCTAAGGGACTGTAATTTGATTATTATTTTGGTGAATTTGTACATGAGTTAGAATTTCTAGTATTTGACGTAAGTGATTTTCTAATTTGAATTTTTATATAAATTTACCATTCCAGTAAAAGGTGGGAGAGAAATAAAACAGATTACATGTAAGTCCTTATTGTTGTTTTCATTTACTGATGCGCTCTGCTATGTCACTTCAGTTGGCACCAGTGTCTTAGAATATCTCTATGTCATTTTCATAGAAAGCACTGAAATTTTGAGAAATAGGTGATACTGAAATAACTTTTATTTCTTTACTAATTCAATAAGTTATTCAATGGTATAAATTATAGTAGATTATATAATTTAGATATTTATGCATGAATGTATGCACAAAGGTTATAAGTATTAAAAGGCTATTTCTGAGACTCAACAATGAGGTCCAAGAAATATAAAGAAAAGCAAAACTTATTATTAATAAGTAGCAATTATGTGGCTGAAACACTGAAATGAACATCCTGTATTTATTGCTTTTCTATCCTCCTACTAAATTTTGCCAATTAGATGTAGAAGGTCATAGGAAGACTCAAAGCACATTTATAGGGGTAATTGTACTGAGAGCAATCCAATTATGTTTGAATGCTTCCGTGATGTTATCATTCTTTATGGAAACCTCTGCTACACCAGCTTCATTTAGGAGACAGCAGATGCTACTTTCCGTTTCCCTGCTTCCTCTCAGCCAACTAAGTCTGGTAAGTTGTCCAGTCAGGATGTTATTCAGTACTGTCTGTCTTAGTAACAATCTTCTTAAGCTAAACTCATTGCTGATATGTTGAGGTCCAGATTGATGTATAAAAGATTGGAAAATGATGAGCTATTTTAAGTGTTTTCTAAATCATTACCATAAAATCAGCACTCTATTCCATTTTATACAATTCAGATGTTAAATATTGTTTTATAAGAAATGATATTCCATTACTGATTATGGTTTGTTAGGTTTGTTGTAGAAAATAATCAGACTAGATGGTTTTGGTCATTTTATATTGAGTGTCAGGTATTCTCAACTGTCAAAAAGAGTCATAAGAAAGTATATGCTATGATTTGTGTATGGTGTGAGTGTGACCCTGAAGAGTCAATGTGCTAAAATTCAATACCTCTTGTGAAAAATAAAGAGGGGAGAAAGTTCATTCAGCTCTGGTATTTGGAGGTAGAACTTTTGAAAGGTGACTAGGATTAGATAGGGTCATCAGGGTAAAGCCCATATAATTGCATACTGGTGATTTATTAGAAGACAGAGACCAGAAGATGGGCAGGCAGATAGATAGACACACAGACATGAAGTCATACACACACGTATGATCCTTGTCTTTTGCTATAGAGCATCCTATATCTGAAGCTAACCTCCAGAACTATAATTGAACCTTCTTTCTCTAAAAGGTTACTCATCCTCAGGTATTTCATTTTAAGACTAAAAAACAGACTGCTACGCTGTGTTACTTAGAAAAATGATACTATTCTCTGATTTTGGAAATATGCAATACTAAAGAATCCTTTTTTCCTTTCACAATGATAAAAATACAATTTAAACAATGATCTTATATTGTTTCAGTTTTAATTGTAAGGAAATTTTTACCTTTATTTTCTTCTGACAATTGACAAAATATAAACATTGTCTAAGAATGGGATGGTTAGAAATAGCAAAATTAAAATATGCCAATTTATATCTGAAATTGTGGACTTCAATTTATTGATATCATTATAGATTTGCATATATAACTTTTAATTCCAAACAGTAAATTGGATATCATTTAAATATAATGCACACAATCTACGTGAGTATAATACATCAGATATGTAATTTTATTATGTGTAAAACTATTAGTGATAGGGCTGGAGCAGTGGCTCAGTGGACACAGCACTTGCCTGGCATGTGGAAGGACATGGGTTTCCACTCCAGCACCACATATACAATTGTCAGAAAAACAAATAAGCAAAAAACCGGATGAAAAAAATAAATAAAATTGACTCTCTCTTTATCTCTCTCTCTCTCTCTGTCTCTCTCTCTCTCTCCCCCTGTGTCAAAAACATCTTTTGGTGATAGGAAGTTGAAAAATGCACTGAAGTGTAATTTCTAAAATCAGGGTTTTTAAAATTCTTTCAGAATGACCCAACACAACCCCTAGATAAAATGAATAAACAGTGCCACTACTATAGAAAATTAAAAAATACGTATTATGCACCATCTTGATGATATGACTTCATTATTATCATCCAATAGCTGGTAGTTGCTGTCAAGATGGAATGACTTAGGACCATCTACTCTAAAGTTCAAATCAGGTTTCGGCACATATTCTGTGATATCTAAATGTCTGCTATCCAACAACTATTTCCAGCAGGTGAAAGTGTTTAGTTACCTCAGGGTATATTTTACAAATAATTTAGTTTTTAATGGTTTACCAGGATGTCAAATTTCCTAAAAGACAATGCTTTATAGATCTTGGTGAGTTATTGATAATATTTGCTATGAAAATGCTCAGGCATAAATCACTGAGTATATCCATTGTGGTTTCAGTCTTTAAGATCTTAATCCTTTTTTTTTAATTATATTGGAGCAGATGTAGGATGTAAGATTATTGGTAAGGTATTAGCAGGCCCTAAAATCTTTCCCCTACTGTCCTCATGCAAAGAGGATGTGGCCAATTATTCGGACAAAATGTGTCCTTTGAAATCTAATCTTCTTATGAGATATCAACAATCCTTTGCTGATTTTTAAAATATATGACTCTCCTTTGGTCAACAGAATAACAGTCTCTGGATTTTTCCATTCCTACTGTTCTTTGTTCCTCAATATTAAGAAAAATAAAAATAAATGAAAAATTCATGAGGGCTATTAGTGGTGTTGCCATTGCTGGATGTGTTGAACTATGTTTCTCTGTTTGTGCTGAATACTGTGAACCAAAAGCAGGTCAGATCCTCCGAGAACAGCCTTTGGTCCTCATTGTGGTGACATTTTTGTGCCTTCATGCACTCAGCTTGTTTTAAGGAATGTTGTTGGAGCCCCACATGAAACTTGTCTTCATACTAATTTATGGACTTGTGAAGAATACCATTCACTCTGTTCCACAACATTACCTTCAGGAAGCAACAGAGAAAATTCTCTAGAATCTTAGTTTTAGAAAACCAAGAAAAATACTTTATTTTTTGATTACAATGAATATTTAAGTTTATTATATTTCTCTCTCTGTTTTAGTTTCTGATTTTTGAGTTTAATTTGTACCTGCCACAAATAATATTTTAACAATTCCTTTGATTTTATCTGTGCATTATCTTTAGTCATGTTTCCTTTTCAAACCAGCACTTTCATTTTTAATAGGATTTTTCTTATCAACAACTTTTCTTTATTTAAAATGTCCAATAAGAATCTAGCAACTGAATATTAACCTAAAATTAGCAACTTTTAAAATATTTCTGTTATTTTATCTACTTGCCAACATTGTTCTCATAATTTTTTCTTCAAAATGATCTCTTTAATTAACTTTTACCTTACAGTGCATTTTTTGTCAACAGCTTTTTATTTTTATTTTTTTATTTTTTTTTTTTTAAAGAAAGAGGGACAGTGAGAGAGAGAGAAAGAGAGAAACAACTTTATTTAGTTTTTCACATGGTCTTAGTTGCTCCAACACTCAGTTGTGTACGTGGTGCTGGGGTTTGAACCTGGGTCCTCATGCTTGCAAGGCAAGCACCGAAACCACTGAGCCACCGCTCCAGCCCCTGTCAACAGCTTTTTAAACGAGGAAATGAACACATAGAATACAATATATAAATCAATATCTTGCATTCATTTGCTGAACAAAAATATGGCAATCTGTCCCAGCCACTGTGCTGGGTGGTGGTGTGTAAATGTGAGAAGATATGATCAGTGTTTCTTAGGAGTTCACATTACAAAGAACTAGAAAAACAAAGGAGTGAGCATTATCAATAGTATATAGCAATCTAGAGCACAGCAGAGTCTATCTTTGGGTGCTGATCTGTAGAGATGGGACATGTACTCCACTCTAACTCTGCATATCGGGTCAGGGAAGAACACCCTGCAGGTGGCTTTACACCTGAGCCTTATGATCAGCATTTCTAACAAGTTGGAAAAGTTCAGGACATTTATGTTAAGATTAATTTTAATGTAACTTCTTGCTTTTTTTTTTAAAGATAGAGGGACAATGAGAGAGAGAGAGAGAGAGAGAATGAGAGAATCAATTTTATTTACTTTTTCATATGACTTTCGTTGCTCCAACTCTTCATTGTGTACATGTTGCTGTGGTTTGAACTCATCCTTGGGCATGCCAAGCAAGCGCCGTAACTGCTGAGCTATGGCTCCAGCACCTAACTTCCTGTTTTCCATTCCAACAACATCAGGTTATGATTATATAGAAAGGACAAATGAATCAAATCAGTCAGAAGGTCTTCATTTGTAGTTCAGACATGCTTTCTCTTGTAAAATTTTTGTAACAATAGAAAGAAATTGCTCCAAGAGCCCAGAACTATTTCCAGTTTTGATTCTCTTCAGTTACCAAGAGTAGACATCAATGGCATTAATTATAATCCATTCCATATTGTTATATTTATAGTTTTACATCTTATTTTTGGTGAGACATATAATGATCCTGATAAATCGATCCATTATTAATTTCTAGCTAACACACATTTGATACTTTCACTTTATTCTTTGAGCCAGTACCTTCTGAACAAAATTATGTTCAAGAATAGTTATGTGTTTTCAAAGTTGCTTTTTAGGATTAAAAAACAAATGAATTTTAATTTTTGTAAATGTAGGCAGAATCCTCAAAAATGTCAGACTGAATAATTTTGATTTGACTTAATAGCCTGAAGGAAACATTTTGGAATAGTTTCTTTTATATGCACAAAAATGTCATCTCTTTCATTACTTGAATATGTAGCATTTCTGCATTGTGTAATTGTAGCTTAGAGGGAAAATAATGAATAATTTACTGAGACACAATTTTATCTCTAAAATTTCTTTGTTATAATCATTCACCATTTTATTAATATCATAATATAAATACTATTATAAAATTATAACATTGAATTTTAATTCTCTAATTCTATCTATATAATCAGAGTAAGAAGAGTTAAAAGACCTTAATACAGCATATATTTGGATAATACAAAATTTTTAGTTTGTTTTAATATATATCATTATATCATTCTACTCTTCTTTCCCCTAGGACTAGGGATTGAACACAGGGTTTCTCTACTACTGAGCTAAATCTCCAGATGTTTTTATTTTTTATTATGATACAGACTAAGTTCCCAGGCTGTCCTCAGACTTTCTTCATTTCTCCTGTCTCAGCCTCCTGAGTCACTGAAATTAGAGGTAAGTATCACCAGGCCTGGCTTCATTCTACTCTTAAGATAACAAAAATAAGCTGGTTTGAAATAAAAGATTAACAATATGAATTACTTACCATTTAATTACTTCGATGTAATTCATAATATTTTGACATACTACATTTCAAATAAATGTAACTTCTAATGATTGCATTTGTACAATTTTCTCAGCTTAAACTATAAGTTACATCAATATTTATCTTGTTAGAACATTTTACTTACATTTTTTGATAAGAAATATCTTTTGTGCCTTGCAGTTTTTTATTGCTTCTACTTACAGTGATTGCTATTCATAATTTTCTCTCAGAAAATTTGCTGAACTTCCTATTACTTAAAATATAATTTTATAAGCAATAATAATCCAAGAGAAAAGGAGAGATATAGATTTTTATAGTTCTGGTCATAAAACTGCCTCTTGTTGATTTTCTGCTATAATACTTTGTGTTCATCATCCTACATTAAGCATCTCTCTTGGAGAAGTGGTCATAAGAAGAATGAAAACTAAGATGCTATCCAGGAAGTATATAACGTAGATCAGCAGCTATTCACTCAGTGCTTATGGGGTCAAATTGCTTTGCATTCTGGATACAACTAAGAATTATCACAACCCAATTTAGGTGACATTTCTTCATGACAGCATCTTCACCCAGGGAACAGTTAGACATGGAAAACCACCAAACTAGGGTCCACTAATCTATGCTTTAAACAGCTATCCAGATGATGATAATACATGCCAAAGCTCGAAACCCTGTTTAATGAGGTGTTTTCAGAGATAACTTATATTTCATACAAAGCACTGAACTGCTGAGTGGAATTATGTTTCCTAATACATTGGGCTTCATTTCTCTTCCCCACCTGGATTGCAGGCTCCACAGGAACAAGGACTTCCTCTGTACCTACTTTGTGTTTCTTCAGGGTCCTGCACAAAGTGAGTCACCTGCTTTTCAATGTTATTTCTGGTGACTGTCATTATGCTTTGGACCTTGACTCCAAATTTTCACTTATTACACAGATACACAAATAGGTCTCACAGATGTAAATGTTAAAATTAAATATGGGAGATTTGATCTTCTAGTTTATGTGCCTTGTACTTTTCTAACTATTGTTTGTCATTTTAATTTGTACAAAATCAATGTTAATGAAGAAACATTTAGTTGTATGTCAAAATATTATATTTTTAAAGTCTGCATCTTGCCTGAATTATATCCATAATGCTAACTCCTAAGCTTCATTCTTTAATGTTACTTTAAAAAAAACACAAAAGAAAAAACATGTGGCTAACATTGAAGATATCGTCTCTCCTGACTCTTAGCTTGCTAATATTTCTGGTATTTGATTATAATATGCATATGAGGTTATAGATAAATTTATGTATACATAAAAATGAGATAAATCATCTTAATTCTGTATTTACTGATTTGCCAAATAAAATCAATACTGTTAATAATGTAGGTTACTACTTGCCCTGTCTTTTATAGCATTGTAGATGAAAACAATAATCAACATAAAGTTAAGTGCAGTTTTTTCTGACATGCGTCATTATTTCTGCCCTTAACATTTGCAAGGTCAAGACATGAACAGAAATAGACTTCCATATTCTATATGTCTTAATATGTAAATGTTATATAAATAATATATAGTTAGGGATGGGGGTGTAGCTCAGTAATAAAGCACTTATTGAACATACACAAGATCCTGGGTTCTATACCCATGTTCTAGTTTCTTATTTTGAAACTAAATTCTCTGCAAGGACAGAATTTAGTTCCTAGATGTGGGTACATGGTGCCTCCCTTCTCCTTCACCTCACAATCCAACATTGCGAGGCTGAATATGCCAGACTCAACTTCCAAACCTGTCCAAAGTCTGCACCAACTCCCCATGGTCGGCACTGGGAGCTGAAAGCACCTGCAACAGATGATGATGTGTGGGTCCTGGTGCACTCAGTGGGCCCAGGGAAACCTCACCTCACGTGGAAGGATGCAGATGAAGAAAACCCTCCAGTGTCCCACTCCTGAGAGACATGCAGGGTTTCCATTAGCTTCATTCAGTTCAAGGGCAGAACTTTGCAGCATACCCGTCAGGGAAACATATCATGGTACTGCTTTCCACTCATCTTTGCTCAATTCAGTGAACTCTCTCATGATTTCACTCTTATCCAGCAAATGACTTTCCAGTTCTTCCTGGAGTTTTTTCCCAAGGTGGATTGAGACCTGCACTCTAATCACGTTTGACATTTTTGTTCATTCTTTTTCTTATTATAATGATCTCATTGTAAGAAGTGAATCATGTTGCCAGGATAACAAGAGTGGAGAATGGGTATTTCTGTCTTCACAGGAAACTGAACTCTTCTTGAGTAAACCTCCAAATGGCACAGGAATTCTAAAACCACTCCATGTGTGTGGATAGTTGTCATGGCTTGATGAGGGGTAGCCACATGAAGCTCCTGTGTTAACTCAAGAATGTTTAGAGATGAGATGATTGGATTGTGAGAGCTGTAACCTGAGCGGTCCAACCTTCTTTGAAGGGACAGACTGGGTAGTGACTGCAGGTAGGTGGGGCCTGTTTGGAGGAGGTGGGTCACTGGGAACATGCCCTGGAAAGTTCATCTTCCCTGTGTTCCTCTCTGCATCCTCACCAGCCACGGTGGAGCAGTCTTCTTCCTCCACTTAGCCCTTTGCCATGATGTTCAGCCTCATCTTGGGCCTAGAGCAATGGAATCAGCTTACCACGGACCGAAATTTTGAAAACATGAGTCCAAATGAACTTTACCTCATTTAAGTTGTCTTGTTAGGTATTTTGGTCACAGTGCTGCAGAGTTGACTAAAAGCATAGCTTATAGTTTCTGCCTTTTTCTCTCTTTGTTAAAATGCCCCTTTACACCCACCCATAGCTGTCCTATTGATTTCCTTCTCTGTCTTATTGATTGAACTTACTCTTTTTCTATTCAACATGGGGATTTCTCATTGATTCAAAAGATTTCCTTATCTGTTCATTATTGCATATTCAACATTCTGCCCAATGTTAGCATTGGCAGTTCATGGAATCTCAGCAAGTCAGAGGATTGTGTTCTACTGGTGAATTTTCAAGTTGGTTTTGCGTTACTTCGTCTGTAACAGCCTGGGTTTGGATTGCATCTCTATTCTGGAGGATGGGGTACTCTGTCCACTCTTAAAACTATTTTTCATTCTCATGCCTTTGTCTACAATTATACTTCTAATTCAAAATAATTTCATTGAAAGAAAGCAAATATAGCCACCATAAAATATTCACTAAGGGGTTGTGCTATCTACTAATTTATAAGATATAAATGATTGCTTATTTATACAGCAAATAAAGATGTTTTATATAAGGTAAAGATGCTGTTATGAGTGCATTTGGTGTTCTAAATAAGGAATTAAAATCATGTGATTCACAGCATCAACTAAAAGACAAATAACAAATATATCTTTTAGTGATGCTGTGAATCACATGATTTTATTATGAATAAGAAAACACTCACACTTAGGTATTAGCTTATTTCCCCCTAAGATTTCAACATTACTAGAAAATAAATCCTCATGCTTTATCAGGCTGTATGCTCTGAAAATCCTCAGCATTATTATAAAAGCACGCTTTTCCTGGACCTGTGGTAGCTAACTTGCAAACAGGTGTCTTTTTCAAAGCAGCCTTATACCTGATGCTTTCCAAAAAGGATCATGGTTATTTCCTCCCCATTTTGAGGGAAACAATTTTAGCCCTTTCAACTAGTAATTTCTCTTTGTTGCTACAAATTGCCTATTTTGTCACTGAGTGGGAAAAAGAAAAACATATTGAATTAGAAACTACATTACCTAAAGATACATTTGCAAATAGATAACAGTGTTAGTGCAAAGCAAAAAACAGAAAAGTAAGTAAGCAAATAAATAAATAAATAAAAATAGTGGAAAAGAAGAGGAAGCTGAACAGGTAAAGAGGAAAACAAACACACACACACACACACCTGGGAAGTAAATAAAGCAAAAACATAGTGCAGTGAATATAATGAACAAGCACAACTAGTGCAGACAATCAAAATCACCTTTAAGGTATTACCTCCCTGCCCTTTAATTCTGTCAGTCGAGCTAAAATTTCACCTGAGTAGGGATAATAACCATAGCTTTTCTACTCACTCTCAGCTCATTCAGGTTGCTATCACTTTAAGTTACAAGTTAGAGTCTTATTTCAGTATAACAGATGCTCAGTCCTGTGTATTAAAAGTCAAAATATCCAACTTCAGCTAAAGTGACAGCTACCCCTCTTTTTCCTGCAGGCTCTGCTGTGAGGGGAATGCCTGGCTGCATGTAGTTACCGACCCAATCAACCTGCCTGCTTTCCGGGCTTGGCTGAGGTACAAAGGGACTCTTTCCTGTGGGTAGGGCACTTTGATGATTTCTTTGATGATTCCCTTCTCCCCCTTCCTGCATCTCCGAGGGTCTTTCGATTTTGAGTGACAAATGATCTTCCTATTAGTTCCTAGTGGTCTGAGATGAGCAGAGAAGCAAAACTACTAGGGAGATAGAGAATAAGTGATTTTTGTAGGCACCCCACAGTTGCAGGAACTGGTAGAACATTGCTCTGAATTTGATGGTGAATATGGAGCTACTCTAAGTCAGCTAGATTCACAGTCCGAAAGGATGTCTGAACATGGATGAGAACAGATGAACTGGGAACTTCAGGAGAAACTACAACCCATGTCAGAATCTCACTTCAGGAGAAACTACAACCCATGTCAGAATCTCACTACCTGTGGTGTTGTTATTAGTAACTTGCAGGAGGAAGATGACACTGTGCCCAGGGGTTACACACACACTCACACACATTTGCCAAGGAATTGGAGTAGTTGAAGAAGATCTGAGGGATGTGGAAGAATCATGGGTCCAGTCATAACAATATGCCAATTAGATTAACCAGCAAATCAGCCACTGTGGGTATAAACTGCCTGGTCTCTTCACTGTGCTTAATGGCCAAGCTTTATTTCTGCTTTCCACATGTTTTGCAAATTTTTCCTTTGAACAGTAGAGGCTGAAACCATACATGGAAGGTAATTCTAGGAAATGTAGTTCTAGCTTAACTAAGATGATACAGAGTCAGGCCACCATACAGCTCACGATTTTTTTTCAAATGCAAACAGAAATCCAGGAAAGCTTGACCTTGTCTCTGAAGACACTTGTTCAGACTCCAGATAGAAAACTTACTGTACAGGATCAATGTCTCTTATCTTCTTTCTTTCTTTCCTCTACATCTCTCCACTCTCTTTTCTCCACCCTTTTAACCGTATCAGGTCCTTGGGAAACACATACATCCAACAATCTCTGGACATACTTGCTACCAAGGATTTTTTCTCTCTTTTACTTATACCTTCAGCCCTGGCTCACTGCGTCCATCCTGCTTCTGGAAATAGATCTCAAACCTGCTGAAGGAACACACAGAATTTTTGCTTCTTATGCATGAGGGAATATGCAGACATCAGTGCTCCTGGACTTGGGGATGAGGACTCAGACTCCTGCCCACTGTCTCTAGAGAAATCCTGTTTCTCCAAATCCTCACCCAGAAACACTCTCAATGGGTTTGCATGGAAAAGAATTTTCAGAATGTAGTAAGCAGTTTTATGACATCTCCTGAACAAATTAACTTCCTAATTCTGAAAATTAAAGCATCCAGTCTTATATCGTAGTGCTTTAGTATTACATGTACTTAAACTTCCTCTTTAGAGGAACAAAAAATAATTTATACCTAAAGAAAGAGCTTATAGCTCAGCTTTATATGTCCTTACCTTAGGAAAACCTATATAAGTTTAGAGGCAGTATGGTATAATGACTTATGAGCAGATTTTACTTTCCACTAAGTATATTGAGTCTATATCCATGATTTATGTTTCTTTCCTACAAGAAGGATGTTAATGATAGTATTTTAAATATTAACTATCAGTCCTCTTAGGACTCAAAACCATTGCATGTACTCAACTTACTGTTTTATTTGTAATTTAAAGCACATTTTTATAGCTCTGAATTCTGCATGCTCCTTTCCTGATAGCATCATCATGCAATGTTCAATAAAACTAATTGCAAACTCAACTCTGGCTTTAGAATCATAAAAATAGCCTGCTGTCTCTTTAATATTGATGATCTGATAATTAAAATGAAACCTACTACTAAGCACATTATTTTCCCCCTATGGAGACAGGTGTATTTTTTACCTCTTCAAACCATGTCTGTATATAACTGATAACTAGAAACAAACTTGGAAAAATTACCTATCAGGGTAGATGCCAGGCATACAGGGTAGAATACATGAGGTGATATCATCAGGAGGCATCTAAACAAGGATCATTCCAAAGGAAAAAAACAAAGGAAAGTGTCAGACTATATTTTGTGACTTATTGTAATCTGTTATTATAGAATATAAAAACTTACAACACTGTAGAGCACTTGGACAATACAAAAAAGAAAAACTCTTTATCACAATTTGTCTAAACTCCAAGAAGTCTAAACAAGCCTTACATAACAACTCAGCAATGCCTTTGTTAATAGAAAAAAAAAGTCATAGGGATAAATAGACAAGAAAAGCAAGAGGCTTTTTCTCTTTGAGAATATTTTAAAAATTTTTTCTTAAACTTTGATTCATAAAACAAATTGTTAGTATAAAATTTTGGAATCGCCAAAGTTGGAAATTTCAAAAAAATTCTCCTATTTTTCATGACATGTAGTAAGTGAATATATTTGTTTATTTAGTATTATAATACTTAAATTGACATGTGAAAATTTCTTCAATACAATAGGTAATATTGTTTATTCTATATTGACAAGTGGTAAAGAAGGTATTTAATTATTTTATATAATTAAATCTTGATGATCAAAAGCAGTCTTTTAAATGATACTTCAGTCCAAAGTTGACATTAAAAATATATATCTCTTTCACAGGCTTTCCAATGTTAGGCAAGTTACTTGACATTTTTTTTTATCAATTTACATAACTGAATCATGGGAGTAAAAGTACCATATTTATGATATAATATTTAAAAAACATAACAGTTTAAAATGTTTAGGGACTTGTTAAAGTCCCTAGAATCTTTGTAAATTCAGTAAAAATCAACCAGTTTTGTGGTTCACATACAGATATGAATCGCACATATAAATTTCTAAATGGGAATGTAACCTGAAACTTTTAAAAGAAAATACAGAAGGTTATCATTATGACTTCAGGGTAGGAAAAGATTAACACAGAGAGATAATAAAACTCCCTTCATTACATGATAATTTAAAATTTCTACTTAAATAAAGTAACCATACATGAAATTAAAGTAAGGGATAGATGTAGAAAGATAGGATTATAATATAAAAGGATGTGTTCAAGTCAATAAATACAATACAAAGCTCAATAAAAGACATCCTGAATTACAATGAAAATATGAAAAGCTGATCCATTTCATTATGGCATTAGAATCAGGCAAATGTGAATTAAGATGAGATAATACTTCTTACACATGAGACGGAATAAATTAAAAGACTGATGATACCAAGAGAGAGAATGGAAATCAGATATCTCTCCTACATTATCAGTGAATATCTAAATTGATGAAGCTATGCAGTGTGCCCTACTACACAGCAATTCCACTACCAGTTTTATTGTACAGAGCTTTCAGGCATGTTCTCAAGGAAATATATGAGTATTGCAATTGTTTGCAATTAGGAATACTTGGAAACACTTTATATATACAATAAAAGACAAGAGATAAATAAATTGAGGGATATTAAGTTGATGTACTATCCTAAAGTTAAAATTAGTGAGTTGCAGCTACACATCAAAATGGTATCATGCATCTAAAATGAAACCCTAAGAAAATTATGACATATATTATTTGTGAATGGACAAGTATGTAGTACAAACACATACATGAAGACCATGATGGCAGATATATGAAAATTGTTCTAAGGGAGGAGGCAATGAATGTACTTAGAAAGGGGGTCCATAGGTGACTTTAACTTTAAATTTTACTTTGTTAAAAATATGACACATAGTAGTGCTTGTGCATTAAATTTAGCTTATCAATTGTTGTGCAGGTATTCATTATATTAAATTCTTCTTGGTTTTATATTTTAAAAATATATAATAGAAATAATATATTTTAAAATATGATACAATAAATTTATCTACCTGTGTTATAGCATTAAAGGAAGGCAAATGAACCTTGTGCACTTTCTTTAAAATATTTATCAGATTAGTTTTCTGTGAGTCTGTGTGTGTGTGTGTGTGCACATACTTGTTTGTGCCACATTTTTAAATGAGTGAAGAATTAAGGTGCTTCAACATGCTCTTTGCAAATGTCTCTCTGAAAATAATATATTGATTTTGGGTGACTTTTATTCCAAATAAGTGAAAATCCACATTCTACTACTTATAATGATCACTCTCTTTACTCTTTTAAAAGTTTTTAAGATGTTATTAACATCTGCCCATATTATATGAAAATTTTGATGAGAAGACAAAAATTTTGATGGGATAACCAAAAATATCACCATTTTTATGCCCAGTAACTTTTATATTTCAACAGTGATTTTTTTTTTATATTTTCTGTCATTATCTTTTTAAAGTTTTGGTCAGGTGCAATTAAACTACAAATATATATGTATATATGCACATATAGTTGTGTGTATATATATGAATATATATATACACATATTTCTCTATATGTGCACACACATATAAAGGAAAGGATTTTAAAATTATGAGAGACACCAACACTGTGTTGTGATATTGTGAAAGGCTGAGGCGTGAGATGCTCATTTACCCTCTACTCACATGACACACTCAACCTGCACTAATTAAAGATTAATATTATTGAAACTCTCCTCAGGCCTTTTTTCCAAGTAGAAACCCAAACATACCTTTCAGACCCTTATAACTGAGCAGCACCCGCCTTCCACCCCAATGCACCTTCAACTTTCTGTGTGACTCAAACACAGAGCACCGAGAGGGAAATGCATTCACACAGCAACCATGCTAAGGTTTATACAGCGCAGTAGTATAATAGCAAATGTTAAATATTAAAGAGTCACATCCACTATGACTTTTTTGATTGTTAAGCTATTAAGTTGAGATTTCTCCAGTGTTTTAAGTTCGCATGTAAGCAAATTAAAGCCTAACACAAATAGCATCTCAAAGTTAGAGATTTTACAAGAAGTCCCAAACATAGATATTCTCTTAACAGAAGCCAGTAAAGCCAATTAACTTCTAGATACAGTCTTGCCACTCTAACTATTCGAATATACTTTTTTTAAAAAAATATTTAACTGATACATTAAATTGTACACATTTTGGGTTACCATGTGATATATGACACATAAATAAGTTGTATAATGTTCAATTTTGAGTGAACATAGCTATCTTTTCAAATATTTATCATTTCCCTATGTTGAAAACATTCAAAAAACTTTCTTCCAACTTCTCTTGAAATACACAGTGCAAATTATTATTTTTGTTCACCCTGCTATACAATAGCACACCGGAACTTATTTCTCCTTACTAATTGTAATGTAGTACCCACGAACCAAACATTTACAATGTCTCTCTCCCTCATACTCAATCGCCTGTCCCCCAGCCTGGTAATCATTGTTCTACTCTCAGCTTCTATGAGGTCAACTATTTTGATCCCACTTATTGGTGAGATCATTAGTTATTTATCTATCTGTGCTGGGGCTATTCTTGAGATATCCTCCAATTCTATCTGTGTTGTTGCAAATGTCAGAATTTCATCCATTTTATAGATATATAATATTCCATTGTGTAATTGTACCACATTTCTTATCCATTCCTCATTTTGCAGAAAATAAAGTTGTTTCCATTTCTTGCCTGTTGTGAATTGTACTGCAATAAACATGAGAGTGTAAACATTTATTCAACAAAATAATTTCATTTTCGTTGAGATTACTGGATCATATGGTAGTTTTTCAATGACTATACTAATTTATTTTCTCAAAAACAGTATGTAAGTGTTCTGTTTTCTCTGCAAATATAGTTTCTTCTTCTTCTGCATTGAGATATAAAAGACTGTTGTTTTTCACACTGCTGTGTTAGAGTTTTTAACCTTCTTCAGGTTCTGGGTACTGTTCAATTCTTTAATCCTTTTTGCACAGGTAAACTGCTGAATTTATTTTATGTGAATTTTTTATTTTAACATGTCTTATGAATCACACATAATTAATGGTGACTCCAGGTGGCATGCTTTAGTATATGTGGTTTAAATGTATATTCCACACTGCTTTCCAGAGTGGCTGGACCAGTTTGAGATTCCACTAACAGTGTACCAGTCTTCCTATCTCCCCACAACCCCTTCAGCATTTGTTATTGTTTGTATTCATCTTTGCCCGTATGACTGGAGGGAGGTGAAATCTTAAGGTAGTTTTGCATTTCTCTGATTACCAGTGGTTTAGAACACTTTCTCATGTGTTCATTGGCTTGCTCAATTTCCTCTGTTGAGAAGTTTCTGTTTAGCTCTCTGGCCCATTTATAAGTATGTCACTGTATATACTATACTCGTGTATATAAAAACATTCTTCGTAGGTATAAGAATTATAACAATGTTTTGGCAATTCTTGGTTTCTTATTGTTCCAAATGACAAGGGTGTGATATCCATAATCTACAAAATCCTCAAAAATCTCAACTACAAAAACACCAACAGCCCAATTAATAAATGTGCCAAAGAGCTAAATAGAAACTTCTCACCCAGGGGACATTGATCAAGCCAATGAATACATGAGAAAGTGCTCTAAATCACTAGTAATCAGAGAAATGCAAATGAAAACCACATTAAGACATCACCTTACGCCAGTCAGAATGGCAAAGATGAAGAAAATAAACAATAGTAGATGCTGGAGGGGCTGTGGAGAGATAGGCACACACTAACACACTGTTGATGGAGCT